>JAFFZH010013989.1:0-46808 GCA_018420115.1 Euura saliciscinereae | reverse complement strand
CCCCCCCCCCCCCCCCCCCCGCCCTCAGTTATGCTCAAATCCACTAATCTTCTTTATCCAAATCTTCGCAGTATTTAAAAAAAACGTTAGCAAATCGTAGAAATAACGTAAAATACTTGTTTGATTTTCTTTTTTAATAGTCCATGAGGATGGATATCCGTGGATAAAAATATTGAATTACAAAGAGGGGGGAATATTTTTTTCGTTAATTTAATTCCTTTTGCACTAAATTTTTCAGTAAAATAAGAATTTAATCATTCAATTAGATTTCTAATTAAAATAGGCCTATGATAATTCAATTGTTAATTTAAAATATATGTAGAAAAAAAATAATGGCACAAATGACAAAAAATTGATATTGATAGTATTGAATTAGCGAAACTAATGTACAAGTATTTTAGAATAGAAAAATTGAATAAAAAATTTCACTAAAATTACCCTTTCCACATGGACCCCGTCATTAGTTATTTAAAGATTGGCTAACAGAAAAAAAATGCTGACGGAAAAAAACAACTTCTTGTTAAATCGGCTCTGAAACATGTTCGGCCACCCAAAAACCGTTTACAGATTGGAAAAAAAACACATGGATCCTCAATTTTAGACAAATTACTGAACCAATTAATTGGCTGAAATTTGGACAGAAAATCATTTATTTAGAGACGATCTGGTCTAATTCTTTTTCACTTCTGATTTCAAAATGACGGAGGTTAAAATTCTAACAAAATTCATTACTTTGACGTTGATATTTTGTCGGCCTTTGGAATCTGTTCAGATGTTTAGTATAAAAATAAATCAGTGATAGTTTTTGTGATTTTTTAACGCGAATTTTTTTTATGCACTGTTTCAGGCAAAATACTGAACTAATTTGACTCAAATTTATACCAAATAGTGTTTTAGTGTTGAGACGATTTTCCTATAAAGTTGGACAAAAGCAGCCCCAATTGGATAATTTCACAAATTTCGGTCAATTTCTTTACAGTTTAGTCTTAGTTTTCTCGTTCATTCTTTGAAATACTGTCCTCAGATAAAATTTTGAGAAACATATAATTGTATGTATATGTACATCAAATTCTATTTATTGTTACGATCATCAATCAATAAATCAATTAACGTTATTCATTATGTAGTATATATACAAATAGATACTATATTAATATTATTATTTATATATATTTATTCATTTATAAGTACTGTGTAGTTTTTTATTTATAATTTTTTTCCTCTTTTATATTTAACCTCATGTGCGGTTATATGATAAAATTAATTGCAGCATACATAGAAGTATGTAACAATTATTATCTCGCTAAATTGTCTTTTTTTTTGTCTATCTTGCAAATATTAATCTTACTAAACGTAGCTGCAATTATTTTATAATATAAATAATTTACAGGTATAAGGTATGATCATATTTATCTCAAGCTTATATCGTAATCAATAATTATCATTGTTATTAATGTCACTAATTTTATTGATATCATTATTATTAATATTATTATTACACTATATTTATATTTATATTCATATTCAATTAAATATATAAACTTTTATAATTGGATCGCTTTATATATATAATTATAATACTTGTTAATATATATAATTTTCATTTATACAAGTGTTTTTATTACCTTCCATTTCTGTCCTTTATTCTTTTATATTGTAATTTCATTTTTTATTTCTCTTTCTATCTATCTCACAAATTTTTTTCTCCCGTAACAGATTTTTGGGTCCACTCTTTTTTAATTGTATAGATTTTTTACCTTCGTCTATTTTTCACACATATATTTTTTAATACTGTTTTCCATATGGTTTCTTCAATTGAGATTGAAAATAAAACATTGAAAATATCCGAAAGGGTCCAGAAAACAATTTTCTGAAAAAAAAATTCCCACGACGTTGTCTTGATTTTGGTTCATTTTTCATTATTCTCAGATTTTTTGTTGTAATTTTTGCTTCTTTTTGGGGAAAATTTTAATTGCCCGTTCATTAACTGTTTTTTGTTGTTGTTGTTGTTGTTTTTAATTGAATTTCTTCCTTCTCACTCAGACCATCAGACGCTTATTTATGTTTTCCTCGTACTCTTTGGCCTTCATTCTAAGCACCTGGATACTTGTGGTGCGGGGATCGCGGTCGTGGCCTGGAGGACTTGGAGGAAGACCCGACTGGCCACCACCCCCGCTTTGTACCACCGATGATCCCCCGTGGTCGCCGACACCGTTGCTACCACTTAGAGACGATAATCCACCGTTCAACGGTCTCATTCCTGTGGAAGAACCAAAAATAAGAAAATTTGCTAGAAATTTCGTTATTGTGAATTAATAGTTTTTTTTCTCTCTTTAATTCAACAGACTACTAAATATTTAGTTGTCCACCACGGAATATTTTTACAGCTAGTTTAATGATAATTAAGCAGGGGGGGAGATCATTTATTTAAATTCTCGAATTTTCACCATGTGGAGCCACGTGAGTTCGATATTTACTACATGTGCATGGATTTTGTTGATTGGGATACTCTTTTGAATCAGCAAATTTAAATCAGTGGTGAATTTAAAGTAGGGGAGACCGGGGCTAGTTGTCACACTTTTTACTCTCTGATTTTTAGAATTTTTCCAAAAAAAATTTCCGCAAATCTTGGGATGGGGTATTGTAGATGCATGCTTTCCGTGCATCACCTACAGAAAAATTTTGGTTATTCTAAAGCAAGTCTGAGTAGGTTTTTTCGAATTTTCAAAAAAATTCGCGGAGTGTGACAACTTGTCCCGAGGCGGGGTAAGTTGTCACAGACCCCGGGGTAAGTTGTCCCGAGTATTTTAAATGGCGAAAACGGGTTTCATTGTTTTGTCTCCTGGAAACCACGAAACAGTCAACCTAGACTCCGAACACCCCACAAACCATGCGGAATCCCACCCAGACTCCGAGGATCTTGAGAAAATTGACCTCAACTCAAAAAACCATGGTCAAGTCAAAATGGGGTGAGTTTTTACACGTGACAACTTGCCCCAATAATTTTGTGACGACCTGCCCCAACCCGCTATTTTGTTTAAAAATTTGCACATCTCGCTGATCCGCCATTCAAATATCAACAATATGTACATCAAATGAAAGCGTTAAGAATAACCTTTCCTAATATCGTGTAGCGAAATTTCTCAAGGCAGTCTAGAAAATTAGAAAAAACATATTAGAAGATGGAAAATAATTACTTTTCAGGTCCGATTTCAGTTTATCGATCACTGCGAGGCCGAATATGATGCGATATTCAATTTAACGACATTAGTTTGTTTCAAACATCGAACTACAACTTTGATCTATAGCACCGTTCGATCTGTTATCTAGGTGGAGATATGGACACTGTGACAACTAACCTGTGTGACAACTAGCCCCGGTCTCCCCTAATTAATTTTGATTTTTTTCACATATATTGTGATGAAATAATTAGGTGAAAGTAGTTGGATATTGAAAACTAATCACAAATCTACGAACAGTTGAAAATATTTGAAATTATTTGAGAATAGTTCGAAATAGTGGACAGAGATTAGAAATTTTTGACACAGAAGATTGGGCAAATATTGCGGGAAATAGTCGTTTCTCATCAAACTAAGGAATGATAGTTGAAGACCTTTGAAAATATGTTGGAAGCATTATTGAAACTAGTTGAAATCGTTGATGGTGATTGGAAATAATTCAACAAAAACATACATCAACGATTGTTTAAACAAAATAGTTGAATTTTATTGAAACTATAATCGATGGTAAGTAGAAATCGATTGAAGCATTGGAGTTCGAAATAGTTGAATAATGTCGAAAACGGGTCGAACGTTGTTAAAAAATAGTGAAAGATGTTCAACATGCGTGAAAATATAGTTACAAATGGTAGCTGTTAGTTTGGTAGCTATAGTCAAAAATCGTATAAGGTCGTTTGAAATAATTGATAATACTTGAAAACAATGTGAAATCGTAAAAAATATCGAGAAAATGAATAGTTGGAAATCGCTGACAATGGGTGCAGAAACTTAAGAATATTTAAGCATAGTTAAACATTGTTTTGAATTTCCGAAAGTGGTTGAAAATCCCGGTAAATAGTTAGGAATTGTTGAAATAGTGGAAAGAGTATAGTATATGAACATGGTTGAAAATCATTCAAAATATAGTTGAGAATGGTTGGAATCCGTTAAAAATAGTTGCAGCAGTTTAAAAATATTTCTAATATATAGTGCGCATATCTTGTCACCTATCAGAAATTTCTGGTTAACCAATGAAAAGAAATACTTTCAAATAGTTTAAATTAGTTGTAAAAAAAAAAAAAACGCCGTAAATCTCAGAGCCACGTGAGAAGAACTGATCAATAATCTATCGTGCTTTCAGAAAGTAATTTCAGTTTGAGTTTTGATAAAATATAAAAATATCGTCTAACAGACATTTCGAAATTTTCAGCTGGGGGTAATATAGTAAAAAGACGAAAAATCTTCATATATTACACTCTAATCCGCATACATCATAAACGTATATGCTTACGTAAATTTATTTTCGTCCATCATTATCAACCGGATAAAGGTAAGTAATTTGTTGTAGGTAGGTGGTAAGTAGGTACATGTACTTGGGGTAGGTAGTCTGTCGATCTCTCACGTGGCTCCCTGATCGCCGTCTCTTAACGTCCGCCGCTGTCCTGCAGGGCGGCCAACAGGGAGTACTGACAGGCCCTTAAGCTAAGTTCGCTCATTGCGGGCTGAAGACCTAGAAAATTAACTAATTTGCTTCAAATTTTTCTCTGCCCTTTCCCCCTACATTTTCTTTACCATCATCATAGACAATTACATATCTAATTCGTATTAGATAAATGTAAGTTCACTTTATACCTGGAACAGAGCTCCCAGCGTGCGGGGGCGACGGAAGCCGTCTAGGGGATGTTAGATAGCTCGGGTAACCGGCGTGAGGGGCTGGCAAAAATCCTGGAAGGGTTGGTAAGATGCAGGAGGAACCCGGGATCCAAGGATCTCCCGGCAATCCGAGGGCAGAGCCTCCGACGTTCCTGAAAATCAAGAAAATTTTATGAAAACTGAACGTTGTTTTTTTTTTGCTTAATTTTGATTTGTTCCTTTCAGAAACGGAGGAATTGGAATTTTATTATGCTCATTTTTTATACCTCATTGTTGCAACGTGGTGATATTCGCTCAGGCCAAGTCTAGTCGCCTCCATTTTCTCCTGCCGTCGCCATTTGGCTCGACGGTTTTGGAACCAGACCTGGAACAAATGGTTTGATCGTTACGTCAGGTTAATTTATTATTTTTGTGGTTAGTGTAATTGTTATAACTCGAAATTTAATGAATCAAGATCAAGAAAATATTAACATTCTGGGAACGGCCGATTCAAAGTCGTCTTAAGACGCTTTGTACGACTTTTGCAAGGTTTCAGTCACTATGAACGTTGAATGCATAGCTTCATGCGTCTGATTAGTCGTCTATAGCTTTTAGACGTCTTCTCGATGGGTTCTGGACGGTTTTTAGAGCGTAAGACGCCTTTTAGAAGACTCACAACTGATTCCTATTCACGAATTTCGATTTGCCTTTTTAGTATGACTGTACATTTTTTTTAATCTGCTGGAAGATTTCTTCCATCGCTTTCAGACGTCTTCATGACGACTTCGAGACGTTTTTTGAAGCATTATAGACGTCTTTAGGACGCTAACCTGACTTATGAGAGAAAATCGAACCACTTTTTCGACGTCTTTCAAATTTCCGAGAGAATTAGTCTTCCTTAAAATGCGTCTTTTAGGCGTCTGTTTCATTCTTCATCATGTATCTATATACAGTGTACATATCCGAGTGGGTGCTTGAAAAACGTGGTAAAGAAAATCACCGAGTGCACTCTGCTGATAATCGTAGCCAAGTGTCATTACAGTATGTAAACCGTGATGTCTGCTAACAAGAATGAATGCGTACGTCGCGGCGGTAGCCGGGGTATATTACTCGGTAAATATTATTACGTATATAATACCACATCTACCCGTGGTCGTAGTCGAGGCAAAGTAAAAGTAAACAATACACAAACCTAGGTAGTATAAGTACTATGTACTTTGAGTTGACAGACACACAATGACGAAAAACGAAAAAAAAAAGGAAAACTTTCCTCTTAGTCTAATTATGTTTGCTTCTCTTTATTGCGTTTCGCCTATACGGTAAAAGTGTGTTACGGAAATTGAAGAAATCCGTTTGACTACAGTAGCCTAGTGTCCGATAGAAAAAAAAGAAGATTTAAATTTTTCACAATGAGAATTCCAACAGGAGAAAAAAAGAGTTCGAAACAATATGAAATAAGTGGAATATGAAATGAGACAGAGAATGAGTAGCTCTTAAGCCTTGAGGTGAGGGAACTAAGGCTGAAGATCTTATCGGAATAAAACGTTAATTGGCAGTTTGAGGTTCCATGATTTTTGGCTTGGAGGCCACTTACCTAACCTGTTCACGATCTACGACTAGGGATACTCACATTTGTACAAGAGTCACGTTACTGTTTTCGAATGACGAAATATTGACATTTTTTGCTCAGAAATCATAAACTCACGGTGCTCTTCGTAGTATCAATGACTCTAATGAAATCGTTTTGAAGATAAGTAGATACTAGATTTTATGGTCGATCACGTCTTAGGAATGACTTTGAGTGGGCTTTTGAATTCCTAATGCATCAAAGACTCTATTTTTAGACGACTTTGACTCAACTTCTGATTTCCGCATATTATCTTCTACTTTGGTTGCTTCTTGGACGACTTGATACTTATACTACTTTTCCAATACAACGAGATGAGTTTTATGCTACAACGTTTTAGACTCATTCTGTATAAGAATATTGAAGCTTCTGTGAGACTGGTTATGAGATAAGACTTCTATACTTAGGAACTTTTTCGAGACGTCTTTGGGACGACTCAACCACGCTTATCGCATCGAAAGTTTTTGTGAGTCAAATTTTGAAAGCTGGTCTAGACAATTTGTGCTCTCGAGACTTCTGTGAGACTACTTCTGGAGGATAATTTTTCAATTACCACTTTGTCAAATACTGCTTTTGTACTCTGCAGGTAGACTAGCTTTTAGACCAATTGACCTGTATGAAAGGAGTTCTTGACACGACATCGAGACTACTTCTTCGCAATGACTTTTGAAAGATTCCCAACTTTTCGATTTTGCGAAGAATCTTTTTAAGACTACTTTAGCTTCAAAGGTTTCCGCTATGATTTCAAACTTGTGGATATGTGTTATTGAACTCGGTATGCATGCTTCAATGATACTACTTGATTCAATACTACCTTCAGATCCCATCTGGACCACTTTTGGACTATGTCCCACTTTAATCTCAAATATTCTTCTGATAAATATGTCTTCTTGACTACTTCAAATGCTTCTCGAACACAGCTTTTTTCGTTCCGTAGTAATAACGTTGAAACTACATTAACTCCAACGATTTTTTTGAAACTTTCCAAATACTTGCTAGAAACAAACATGACCGACTATATTTTCCACAAATCCTTGCACGAAGAGACTTTTAGATAATTTTGACTTTGAAAAACTCCGACTTGATAACGAACCGGTAGACTTGGCACCGATCTCTATTCCGTCAGTTCATAATTACCCCCCCCCCCCAATTAGTCATAATTTTGTAGTTGGCGTTTACCGTTACCAATTCAAACCACTCACTCCGCATACCAATACAGACCAAGTCTCACAAGTTAGAATTAATTTTATCTTACAAAGAATCTAACTGAACACAAGCTCGTCCACATCCAAAAGAGAGAATGGTGAGGCGACATGAAAAAAGTAAGGACGAAGGGACGCCGACGAGGAGGGGGATGTACTATAAAAACAGGGTTTACGGGGTGTGTGCGAAGGAGAGAAGCAAAATCGTAAATTGAATTTAGGGGTTGGTCTGAATCGTCGGAGTCGGTTGGCGACTGCTGGTCCCAACCCCGACCCCAAACCCATCGAAAGTGGCGAAAGTGGCTCTGGGCGGAGCCGCCCTTCGCGGCAGGCCCTTCCCCTAAAGTAGCCCTTAAGAAAAGACCGATTATATTCGAGATCGGAGCCGAGGGCTGCTTAAGGAAGAAGTTCGAAGAAGGAGCGAAGGGTGGGAGGCTTCCTCCTCCCTTAACAAGCTCGTGATGGGGTGAGACCCGGAGTAAGTGGCAACCCTCGGCAGGTTCGAGCTCGGGTGTGTAGGTTCGTGAAAATCGCTTCAAGAAAACCAACCGACATTTTCTTCCTTACAAAGTAGATACAAGTGAGGAAGGAAGGAAGGAAGAAGAAGGGGAGGCAGCCATCTTAACTTCTTTATATTTGTAACATGGCTGCAATGTCGACGTGTTGCCGTAGCCCTCGCTTTACATCTCACTCTCTCATTTTTTTTTTTGCTACGTCATTATGTCATACTGTTACGTAAATACGCGGATATAGTAGTCAACTATTAATCTGTACAGATAGAATGTATGGTTTTCAATGTATTCACTTTCCATTTCGTTTTCTCCGATACAGTGAACAGTTTTATTGATTTTTGTGAAGAAAAAAACAAGAACTAAGGGAAAAGTCATCAGCACAAAAAGAGCAAAACTACTTCGAGTGGACTTTATTGAAAACGGAAATTTGGCTTCTGTAGAATAGTAGTATAGTTACTGCATTCGAAGGTCGATCGTCGAGAATAGTTATCCGAATTGAAATAGTTGGAAGTAATTATTAGAATTCTTTGCTCTCAACCATGTTCTATACCTACGTAGATGATTTTTAAACGTAATTTGAGACGCCCTTCAATTGACTCCAAATTTCGAGTCATTATTTATCGTTAGACGACTTATTTTCAAGACTTCAAGAAACAACTGTTTTTTTTTTAGATTTTCAAATAACTTTGAATTTCAAGACGTCTGGTGGATGACTTGGAAACGTGAATACGTCTTTCAATATGGACTTCAGGCATTAGTGCTTCCAGCATCTACACAACTTTTGGATGACTTAGATCCACTGATCCGACTATTGGGCTATTCAAACTTCGAGATGTCTTTGAGGCGACTTTGAAGCGATTTTTGAGGCCAAGTGACAAACTCATGACCTAATTTTGAACGACTTTCAGACGTTTATACCATGCGTCTATTATCTGTTCGATGGTTCAAATACCTCATTACGTCTTTTGATCGATTTTAAAATTAATTTTGATTCCGAATCGTCTTTCAGACGTTTGTCAGATTTGATGATGTGATTTTAAACGACTCTTAGACTTGAACACTGACTTTTAAACGGCATTCCTCGGACTGTGACTATTTTGCACCTCCAGAATCAAAGTGCCATCTAAAAAAGATAGTGTTCGTGAATTTGCTTTCAAACGAAAGTAAATGGTACTCCACGAGTTTTTAAGGGAGTTTTGAAGAACGGAGATTACTTTAAGTTGTTACACTTTGATTTTAGTAGTACGATTTTTTGAGCGACTTTTTGATGCCTGCAGACCAGGGCTTCGCACGAGAACAAGACTTTCCTCGATCTCGTCTTGTCTTGTCGACTCGATGTTTGATACAAGACCGAGTCGATGCTGACAGCCCAAATTCTGAGACCGAATGAGACCATGTCGATTCAAAGTGTAAAACATCGTCGAGACTCTGGGTGCAATTCTGTGACGTCTTTCTTGTATACACTGAGAAAAAAATTCCATCGCCACGATAAAAATTTCGTTGAACCAAACACGTAATTTTATTGAATAGCCACGATAAAATATTTCGTCGTGGTCGTTTAATATTTTAATGTCGTCAAATAATATTCCGTTGATCGCATGGTGTGAAATAATGAAATCATTCGGTCGTTTTAAATGAATAAGTAATTTTTTCAGTAAAATATTTTATTGACGGTAAGAAAAATCGTGTTGAATCAGACGAAGAGTGCTTTAAACTAATCACAGCGGTTATGGACAGGAAAGCGCCATTTTCTCTAATCAAACCAAAAATATGATTATTTCAGAAAAAAAATTAGCTTGTTTCGAGTACATAATTTATTGATATTGAAAGTCAAGAGATTGTTTTTATGTACATCTGATGATCTAGTTTGAAAAATTATAATTGGCCTACAGCTTGCTTGGAAATCTATTCACAATCAGATCAGGTCATATGAATCGATTGCACGTTTCAGCAAGTAAGACCACCAATGCCAGAAAATTGTTTGGATTATCAACATTTAATACGTTGTAATGCATATATTTACGTATATACAGAGCTTACGCAACGTCATACAAGACCGAAGTCAGGCAATTCTGTTATATGAAAACTCAGATCCATGCTGCGTTTAATATTGCCGAGACTGGGCATTTATAATAGCGAGAAATTTTTGCGCATAGGCGACCTCATGTGACGAGCGTATAAACTACTTGAGTAGTATTCCATATTCCAAGCAAACCAACGGACTACATCAATCGAATTTATGATTGGTTCAATAAAGTAATTATTTCTGATGATAACAAGCATTTCATTGCTTCTATCAAATACACTTATTTGTGCCAAATGAGTTCGGCATATTTGGATCGTGATCTTAATTTATTGCAATGAGAATATATTTCATACGAATAAGGTAATATATTATTGAAATATAATCAATATTTGGTATTACTGAGTGAAAACTTTATATCGTTAAATTGTTAATATATGTCAATGATTTAACTGCAGTTTTATCGAATCGCAAGCAATAAAACGTATTCCATAGGTTCAATGATAATTTCGTTCTATCGACAATATATACGCTTGACTCACTGATAATTTTATTGAATTTCCAGCAATAAGATGAATTTCGTAGATTCAATGATAATTTCGTTGAAAACAGACATTCTTTTTCTCAGTGTACCACATGTTTTTTCTATTTTCCCAAAGGTACAAGCACAGAGGACTCTCTTGCAAACATCTTTCAGACTATTTGGTTTGGCACCCTTAGTTGCTGCCGATACACATATGATCCATGAATTCAATACAAGAAACTCCTGCAGATAATTGAGTTTCGATACCTGCAATAGAAAACCTTCATAGAACTAGGAAAATAAGAATTTCTCACTTCTCATCAGTGTAAGGTACGAAGCACAAGTACCTACCCACTATAAGGATATTTCGTTGTGATGAGAAGCAATTTTCTTTCAGAGTGGAGCGGAATACGGCCATCATGAAGAGGAAGCGAGAGAAGATGCTAGAGGGTGAGAAAGTGCGCCAAGTGCAAGCACGGAGCGGTACAGAGCTCCTGTAGGTATAATGATGAGAAAATAAGCGAATTTTCATATTCCGACCCTTAGCACTCCCCAGGGATGAGAGAGAGGACTCGCTACGTCTTCGCCCGCGCCGTCGCTTCTGGATGCGATTCTTTGGCGCAGCGCAACGTTTGCCATGTAACGATATTCTCGGATAAGATAAGAAAATGAATACAAACGCGTCTAATCCGCGAAGACTAAACTCATCACCGTTCGAAATCACGTTAGGACGTGATATTGTCCACCTTGATGCTGCAGTCGAGCTGATTGCTTGTAAGTGATCACCGCCATCCTATGTATTTTCCGTTCATCATTAGATGAACCGATTCACTCTTTAGCCTCCTATACCCCCAAAAGTCGTTGTTCCAGACTGATAGACGACTTTGAAATTTTCGTAAGATCATTCACAGCCCTATATATATACGACTTTCGAACGACTCTTAAATCACTCCAGGACCACTGGCTGGCTGTCAGTCTTGACATTCTTTCAAACATCGATCAATTTGACCACCCAAATACTTAGAATAAGATTCTTCGAATATTCTAGATTGTTCCTCAGGCTTGTATATGCGACTTGTGGACGACTTTGAACACCTTTCAGACGTCTAGCACGTAATTGGTTAACCGAATTTTGGCTGACTTACTAAGTTGAAAAATTTTTTGAATGTTTCTTCCTCAAACTTTGTAACGTTTGTTAGACTTCTAGACGTTTCAGAGTGAACAGATGGACCATCTTGTTCGGATTTCTTGACGATTTAGTCGCGTTCTTCAGACTGTTAAACTGCTACATTAATAAATTTTTCATACTCTTAGACGACTTTGAAAAGCCTTCAGAACGTTTATTAGGCTTGTATGCGATTGTTGGACTACTTTTGGACACATTTAGGACGTCTGTCAGACTTCTACAAGACGTATAAACGGATTTGAAACTGTTGAACAATTTTTCAGAAAACTAGAGACGTTTTTAGGATATTTATTTAGACGGCTCATCAATGCCTTCATTACGTTGTGCAGACTCCCAGACGTCTTAGAGACGACTTCGATAGTTTATATACTTCAGACTATTTTTCGAGCTTTGAAACGAAGTTCAGACAATATTCTAGTGCGGTTATCAGACTTCTGGACGAGTTAGGGACTGTTGTAATTCTTTTTCATGATACTTCCAGACATTCTGGCTGATCTGAATCAGCTATTTTTCAGCCATTAGTGTCTCATTTTATCCTCCCTAAAACATCCCGAATCTCAAACAATTCGGCTCTTATCCTACAATGGGAATCGGTGCGGAATCCGTGCGTCACACTCGACTGAATGATTATATGCAATGTAACGAACGACGAGAGAGGACAAAGCTATCGCGTCAGAAATCAGTTTGGCTATTATACTGTAGTTCTCTAGTGGGTAATAGCAGCCTATCTGTGTGCAGAATTTTGTTTCGGATTATTTTTTCTCTTTTTTATCCTGAGATTATTATTAACGGGCGACTGAATAGCTTTGTTGAATTCTACAAGGTGGCGCGGGACACGTATACCTAAGGCTCTCTATTCCATTTCATGGTACCCGCCCCATGGATTAACGACGGTAAATGGTACATACATAGGGATATATGTTGGTATACGGTATTTAGGATAGTGGAGTGGCGATCGCACGCCAGGTTGGATCCATTGTCGCAAAGGTATTAAGAGATTTTCACCATTGTGTACGAGACGACATAGGACGATCGTGACCAGGCCGCAAATAGAGATGGACAAAAAAAAAAAACACGGGGAAAAGAGTTAACGATTATGCTTACCGAAAACCCTTTTCAGAAAGTGTCATTGGCAATAACGTCAATGTGTTAACGCTTAGAACACGCATCAGCGCGGATAGCGGTCCAGGATAATAGAGAGGTGAGAAAAGAGGGAAGGAGAGCCCGAGAAATTTCAAAAGAAGTATCACAACTCCTTCGATAAAAGATGAATAAAGGGAGAATGGAAAGAGAGATGGAAATAATGACGAACGATATTGAAGAACGAAAATAATTAAGAGGAAAATGGACTTTCCTCAATCTTGGGTGAAGAAAATGGCGGAAAATTATTTCAACTAATAGTTGAAGGTCGAAAAATTGAGGATAATCAGTTTTGGACGTCAAGAAAATGATATGGGTCAGAAATATTGTTTTGTAGAGATTGAATACGAAAAAACGTCGCACGTCGTTTTACTCATCGACAAGTAATAGTAGCATAAACATCATCCCTAAAGTCGAGTGTTTTCTTAACCGTGTGTATTACACGTCGATTAATTCAGACTAGGCGGGATGATGGGGGATTCGAGTTGGGGGGTAGAGGGGGTTGTTTCTAAATAAGCCTAGATTCGGGGCATCGAGTCGTGCAGCGACGAGGGGTTCGTGTTTCGGTGTTTGCAGGGCCCGCGGGGCAAACCCCCCAGAAACCGGGTCTCTCTCTATTATTCACCGTGCTTTTTATACAGCCTACATAGTATATAGTCCTAGTACACTAAACTACACGCCCCGTCAAACCGTAGTCGGGCAAATTCAATCCTTGGCACTAAACGCGCAGAGCTTCTCATCATCAGCGTGATGCATTGTCACACGTTTCACAGAAAATAAATTTGCAATAAAAGATCGTAACTTGAGTAAAACTGCCTCGAAAATGTTGTCTTGAAGACGTCTCTGTCATATATAGGTACGACATTTCATACACAGTTCGATTCTGTGATGAATTCCACGAATTTCAAGTACCCACATGACATAAGGGTTCAGAAATTCGCAAAAAAGACGTATGAAGTCGTTGAAAGACGTCTAATGCGTCTCTACGATATTTTACACTACACGGTTCATGTGATTTTCAGAATTTCAACTATTGTGACGATTCATGTGATAAGACAAGTCGTTATGGGCATCTTGCGGACTTCTTTGATGCATGAATACGTCTATTAGACGACTTTTGGCGCTTTATGTCATGTGGGTACTCAAAATACTAGAAATTTCTCACTGGATTGGCTAAGGATGACGTCGAATGATGAATCGGGATGACGTGATAATTTGTAACACAGAAGTAAAGTTTTTTCTTTTTTTTTGTTTTAAAATGTGGAATCAATGTATTAATGGGTATATATCGCGACTACCCCTGAGTTGAGAACCTGCGTTCCTCGGTCGACTCGCGGCTCCTCCAATAAAGCCGCCCCTGTCATTGCGCGTAATCACCCTTAAACACTCTGACGCCCCATAGTCTCACCCTCTCAACTTCTCTCCCCACTGCAGGCCTCGCCATCCTAAACTACACTCAACTCTGAACGTAGGTATCGAGGACAAACACCCTTCGCTCATTCAGCTATACATGTAGGTACTAGGTATATTTCTCTAGGCTAAGGACCACGACCTTGTGTAGTAGACGAATGTGCACCTATAGCTTCGGTTGGGACACAATACTAATGTGCAGATAAACACCAACTTCTACAACACGTCACATATTGCTATGGTGTGGGTAACGGTGAAAGTCTATATAAGGTTCCTGCTTGGTCTTCAAACTGTCTCATGGTTTGCGATTTCGCCTAAAACGCATCTAAAGTTTTTGTTATATATGACTTTACCACTAAATGTTCAGACGCATAGAATTGTCGTATACGCGCTTCAACAGAGTGATCGATTCCTAGAATTTCAAGTACCCACTCGAAATTTTGAATCAACGAGTCGTCTAAAGCGCCTTGAAGACGTCTTAAAGGTATGAATATGACTTTTGGACGACTTTTCGGTACTACGTCATGTGGGTATTCAAAATTCCTGAAATCGATCACTCAATTCAATGACGTCACGTAATTCTTAAAATTCATCCATCAGTTTTCTACAAAGGACAAAAATTCCTTTAATAACCTTCAGACTTCAATGTCTGATACAGGAAGATGGAAAGAGTCTAATAGCAAAAAGGATGACGTAAATTTCCGTGATTTGAGTCTTGGATGTTGGCAGTCGGTTAACGCGATCATCAGGCGCCCGTCAAAAGCAGATGCAGACTTCAGCTGAGATCAGAATCTGAGATACCACGTGTTTCCTACGAACCAACTAACTACCGAGTGAGTGAGTAAGTAGCGAGAGTGACTACCACTGATATTGAACGAGGTTGTATATAAACTATTAATTTCTTTCCCATGATCGACGGACGCCGAGTAACTCCGCGGGGGACGATGTCGTCCGTGTGTGTCCCGATCAGGAGAACTGCCTCGGGGTTTCGAACCACCCTCGCCAAGGGCTGGGGCTCCGGTGCTGGGTTGGGGTTGGTTATATCTCCCCGAACCGCTACAGGGTGTCTAGTCGAGTTAATAATCATGAAAAGTCGCCTTGTTTGCCGAGGGCCCAATCCCTTTGTGTGCCGTCGCGTGCTCCTGACACTAATATCAACCCGCCTGAGCTTTATTACGAGTTATTAGCCCCTCGTAGGACCTATGCTCCCGTCACCCCCGACCCCCCGTGACCGATCATTCTGCAGTGACGAAATTATCAGCAATTAGTGGACAGCAAAAAGCGGTTTGAAAAAAAAGCATCGAGCCGGATTTGCATTAAATTCAAGGGCCCCGAAACCACTAATCAGTTCCAAATTTTGGGGAAGAACCAGTGATTGGATTCCATTGTCAAAAATCAATAATTCACGAATCGTTAGAAACCGGTTGAACTTATTTCAAATTAGTTTTACGAATTATTCTCAAATCTCTTTCTGAAAAAAAAAAAAATTGTATCAAATTACATGAAGGCTTATGAAATTGTTTGCAAGCGTCAATCTATGTATTTGTAAATCGGTCTTTTGCTTGTACTGTTGTACAAATTATTCGTTCAATTGCTTATGATCGGATAAAAAAATCTGATTGTCTTCATAATTCCTGCAAAAATTTCAAAAGGTGTGCGCAGATTAATTTTAACGGTCCATTGATCAACCCCGCGCGTTTTAGAAAACTATACTAAACATATTTCAACCGCATCCGGTGCTACAATGAGCGTATTATACTTTTGGTCGGGGGTTAAATAGTCGTTGAACAATGGCCCCCGGCCATACGGCTAATTTGCTAAATAATTAAAACGCATTAATTGACCCTGAGGTAGAAGGCACGAGGCCAACCATTGTCTACCCCACGCCTAATAGAATCCGAACATGTTTTTCGAACAAAAAATTAGAGGCAGAAGGAAAAAAAATGGATAGATTCTAGTTTCCCCGCGACTATTTCTTCACCAGAAAATCAGGAGGAGAGATCTCTCGGTTTGAATTTCATGAAAAAAAAGTAAATTCCGAGAGGGCTAATCCCGAGCGTCCTTTTCCTGGTCTCTAAGGGATGGGATCACAATACCTAACCACTCGAAACTTCAAACTTTGAAACGGATATATTTTCCTTTGCCGGCGCGCCCCCTTTGAAAGAGATCTTGTGCCTTCCAGTTGCATTTTGCATCTTGCAGGACCAGGGCTTGCACCGGACCCGTGGGCTGTAACTTGATATCAGGACGAGCCGCGCGCCGCTAAAGGAGGGTCCGTGGTACAGAACCGAGAACGTACTACCTTAAAAACTGTTTTACGTAACTGGGGAACTGAATACGTTTGTACCTTCGAGAAAAAACCGACAATGGGACTCCGTAATTTGATTATAAGGACCGCCGGCTAATTGTCAATTATACCTATAATGCGTAGGCTTCGGGTATTTTTTTTCAACAGAATCGCCGACAAAGCTGATCAACTTGTGTATGCGGTGAATTATATTTCATAAAATTATGTTCGCGTTTGATGATGGTAATCCTTTCTTTACATTTTCGATTTTTGTGTGCTCGTCGTGAGAATTTCATAGGCAGATTTTTCGTCGTCTGAAAGACGTACCAGAATCGACCGGATTGAATGAACAGATCTTGCACAGCGAAAAAGAAGTCTTGAAAACGTTTCAGAGAGCTTCAAAATACAGTCCAAAAACTGAGTGGAATCAGTGAAGATATTTTTGGAAACAGGCTAAGTATAGACTAAAAAAGGTTGATAATAGCCTTCGGAAAAAGTGAGCTCAACTCTGAAGATCTTGTAACAACATCCAGAAATTCCTGAAAAGAATTCGGTTCAAATGTACGAAAATTTTCCAGTAGACATCCTTAACGAGTTGAAAGGAATGAAGTTTGTTTGAGCAGCAAAATGTACTATTCAAAATAAAAAGTCCAAAGCCTCAAAATATCTGAAAATTATTCGAACAGACGAAATGGCCTGGAGTCAATGAAGACATTCCCTACATTGAAAATCTTCAGACATAGACCTAGAGAAGTTAATGAATGAAAAATGAAAAATACACCCTGTACTACATCAAAAAGCATCTGTAACTTTATATTTTCCAAGCCAAAAGAGTTCGTCAATATTGGATTTGAAAAAAGTATACACTTCAATAGTTCACTAATAAAAAAAAAGGTTTTAGTTCTTTCTCTTTCGAATTGAATAGAAATTATGGCTTATTCGACGGATTGAACATAACCGATTCACAAAGTCATTCAAATTCGATTGTCTATTACTTTCGCAATTATTGTTAATTTTAATGAAAAAGACAAAATACCGCACATTCATTTTCGAGGTTACTTTACAAAATGTGCTCATGAAGATTGGGAGAACAAAATTCTAGGTTGAGGCCTGCAATTCCTGAAAACGTTTAAAAACTGTTCAACAAACTTTCTTAGAGAGGTTGGAACAAACGCACAAACTTCAGAGTCTCATATGATACAGTCTAGGAAATGGAATCTGGAAATTTCAATAATAAATAAGCATCCTGCAAAAAAAAAAGAGAAAAAAATGTTCGAATGCTGTCGTAGACAACGAAGACATGTGTAAGCTCCTTAGACGACCAAATGCCATCCCTACACTTCTTCATAAAAACCAAGGTTTAGGCTCTGAAGCCAAAAACTTGTTTTTTCAAATTTAAATTTTGAAAAGTCGTTGTAAAGACGTCTAAAAACTTCTCAGAAGAAAAAAAAAGAGATTCGAAAGTGGCAAAACGCCGAGAAGCTACTAGACAAAAAAAAGACGTCTCGGCAAAAATTTCGAAGCCTTTAGTCGTTTGTAAAGTAGTGTCTCAAGAAAAAAGACGTCTTCAAAGTTCGTTTCAGCCGAAATGAGCTGTTCGATTTCGAATTTATTTCTCTCTTCCGGACATCTATTAGACGACTTTCGGAAACTGTACTGTGTGAGCGTTGTTCGTCTGAGCGTGAAGGGGTTGCAGAGGATGAGGGGTCATTGGTTACCGGCTAATCTGGCAAATGAAGTGTTTTTGTATTTGAGCAACAGAACAAGACCTCTTCACTCGCTCTCCCATGCCCTCGTGAACTAGATCCACAAAACGTACGTCAGTGGATTGGAAAAGGGTTGCCGACGACATGATTGATGCTCGAAGGGGGTGGATGGCGTCAGAAAACGTCGGGGGGACCGCAGGACCCGTGTAGTACAGCCTATACAGACGTGTAACGTAGTCCATATAACCACATGGACCCAGAGGCCGCAGCCTCTTATTTCTCTCATCTCATCTCCTTTCCCTTTTTTCCATTTTATTATCCTTCAGGCTCTCCGATAGACCCATTTCCACTCCTATTCTGCACTAACCCGTCTTCAATTCTTCTTCTTCACAATACCTTGCGAGACGCGTAAGCTTCAAACGGGGTAACTAATTGAACCGCGGACATCACACCGCGACGCCGATCGACAGCTAATTTTCACCCCTATGCGATCTTTGGAATTGCTATTGGAACAGAAGGCTTTTATCCTTTTCTCACTTCGCTTTTTTCGCTTCAGCAAAAAACCTTCGTTAAGGGGAACGGATAGAAAAAAACAACAATTTTTTCGTTGTTTAATCCATTTGGGAAACGGTAGACAAAGACTCGGGTCAGAAGACTCGGCCGAGTCTCGCGCGGTGTGTTACACAATTTTCTGTACTTGGCGCGAGACTCTGCTGAGTCTCTCGATAGAATCGATGATCTTTCTTCAGTTTTAGCTATCATTTTGTCAGTTTTAAATTAAGGAAAACCGAATGGAACTAAAACTATCGACGATCTGTCTTCATCTATTGATTCACAAATCAAGTTTTTTAAATCAGGGTACTTCTAAGTCTTCAGAGGTTCTCTGCCGCCTTGAATTCATTGTGAAAAATACCTGTCTTGAAATTGATCTGAAACGTAGTAAAATATTCTCACGGAAATAATTTTTCAAATTTGAAATATCAATGCAAAAGTATTTGGAAAGTAAATATTTCCCATGGAGTCAAATTAACATACGATTGTTGCAATTATTATGTCAGTAAAAAAATGTATCATTACCTCACGGGTTTCTATGATATCAAATATGACGTATATTAAATTTCACATTATTTGTATCAAAATTAATATTCAATTATCAGTTTAGCCGTACGCGGGCAGTAATTTTCATTCCATTTACCTTTGTTTGTTAATTCAATATGGCACTGTGTGGTCAAAGTTTCTCAAAATTTACAATCATTTTTTACAGGGTTGGAAAATTTGATTGAAAAATTCAAGTTGACCTCGAGAACGGAAGGATTAATCCAATTCTATCTCTTTTCTGATCAGTTGTATGTACTAAGGGGTATTTTTAGGCTAAAATTTTGAAAGCTCAACGAGTGTCTTTATAGTCAATTATCATCAATGGTCTCACTCAAAATACTTCATTTCTTTAACATGATTGTGACGTATAATTTTTTTATGTAAGACAAACTAACTTGAGAATGAACATTCCGTCGATGATAGAAATTATATACATCCGAATTTACTCGAAATAAAATTTCAGAATTTTTATTCATATTAATTCATTAAGAAAGTAGTCAGTCTAGTCATTTTGGCCATTACATGATTCACATTTTTAGATGGTGAGAAATAGTTATTTGTGTATCAAGGGCGCACAAGGCTATTTTACGAGTATGCAATTTGCGGCACGAGCCGAAGGCAAGTTGCTGTAAAAGCAGACTCGTCATAATAGTCTCGCGCCCATGATGCACACGATATTTTTCTCACACCCGGTCGCAAAATGCCACTTTTCATACCTCTTGAGCGGGCGGAAAACAGGCCTTTTAAAGTGGCATTTTGCGACCGGGTGTGAGAAAAATCTTTTTGATGGATGTAGATAATTTTCAGATGTCGTTGGCCAGGTTCCATGAAAATTATTACCATGAATATTTTCATAACACATTTCGTTCCTTTGATTGTGAGATTGAAAATGCTACACCTACCACTGACAGCCACTTACTTAGGATGTTCATCAAGTTCCCAAAATAATCCATATAGACAGCCCCAAACAGTATAAAAAACGAGGAAATGGAAAATCAATATTTTTGTTAATGATGAAAATGTACAATTGTTCAGTTTTAGGTGAATACTATGTGTCTCTCGAATCCAGTGTCTGGGCCAACACCAAAATGGCACAAAGCGTGAAAAAATTCCCTTTTTTTTTCACAAACCCACAGAAAACAAGTTCACTCGATTTTTAGTAAAATTGGCGAAGAAAGAACGGTTTCAAAAATTGAAAAGAAAGACAGCCCGCATTTTCTCGTGGTGGTGAGTGTGTATCAGGGTGGGTGTAATACGTGAGTGAGTTGGAATACAGGTGCCGTTGGTCCCACGGTCTTTGCAGCTATTTCTCACCCTAGGTCGCCCTAGCTGCGAGAATTTCTCGCGGCTCGCGCGCAAAGCCATTATCTTATTTTCCGGCTGAAAACATCACGCCCAAGAGCAGGAGAAAAACGATCCTCTGGCCTCTGGCCCGACACCTTCCCCCTGGCTGGCGAGGCTCTTTTACTTTTGCTTTTGCTTCTGCGGTCTCGCTCTTGCAGATCTCCGCGATGCAGAAGGAGAGAATGAGGAGGAAAGAAGGAAAGACAGGGGGGATTGGGGATACCTCTCTGAGTCTTGAGGGAAAATAAGGAGGAAATAATCGGACCGGGGATGGGACTGGGGGTATTTGATATCGGAGATCGCGGAAACCCAACCGGCAATAATGGTAATGGGTATCCGATCGGAAGACGCCTCCATATTTCTTCATTTTGTTTATCTTATTATAGGAATTTCGTTGTGTAATTCGGTGGTTTGATTGGGTAACCCTACACTGAGAAAAAAATTCCATCGCCACGATAAAAATTTCGTTGAACCAAACACGTAATTTTATTGAATAGCCACGATAAAATATTTCGTCGTGGTCGTTTAATATTTTAATGTCGTCAAATAATATTCCGTTGATCGCATGGTGCGAAATAATGAATCATTCGGTCGTTTTAAATGGATAAGTAATTTTGTCAGTAAAATATTTCATTGACGGTAAGAAAAATCGTGTTGAATCAGACGAAGAGTGCTTTAAACTAATCACAGCGGTTATGGACAGGAAAACTCCATTTTCTCTAATCAAACCAAAAATATGATTATTTCAGAAAAAAATTAGTTTGTTTCGAGTACATAATTTATTGATATTAAAAGTCAAGAGATTGTTTTTATGTACATCTGATGATCTAGTTTGAAAAATTATAATTGGCCTACAGCTTGCTTGGAAATCTATTCACAATCAGATCAAGTCATATGAATCGATTGTACGTTTCAGCAAGTAAGACCACCAATGCCAGAAAATTGTTGGAATTATCAACATTTAATACGTTGTAATGCATATATTTACGTATATACACAGCTTTCGCAACGTCATACAAGACCGAAGTCAGGATATGAAAAACTCAGATCCATGCTGCGTTTAATATTGCCGAGACTGGGCATTTATAATAGCGAGAAATTTTTGCGCATAGGCGACCTCATGTGACGAGCGTATAAACTAGTTGAGTAGTATTCCATATTCCAAGCAAACCAACGGATTACATCAATCGAATTTATGATTGGTTCAATAAAGTAATTGGAACTGAATCTCGTATTCAACATTCTTTTTTACTCTGATGAACAAAATCATTCATGTATAAATTGGTTTCGATAAGTAAGAATAAAAAACAGACGATTTCGAAAGGTAAACAGAATCTGAAAGCGGTGAACAATTTTTGAAACTTCTTCTTACTAGAAAGTAAAAGAATGAACTTTTGATGTCGTTTTTCTACGAAAAATGGATTTTGAATTTCATACGTCTTGAAGGTGACTCGAAAATTGAGGGTTGAGTCCTAGGCGTCTTTCAGACGATTTAGAGACTAAGTTTTTTTCATTTCCATACGACTTGGAAATGTTTTTAGAATTAAGTTCGAATTTAGGACAACTTTTCAACGTTTTGGGAGTCAGACTTACGATTCTGAGACGTTTTGTGTACCTACGTGATTTTGAATTCCAGGCCATTTTTTAAACTGATTTCGACTTTCGGACGACTGAGTCTGAGACTTCTCTCATAGACTTCTAGGAGTAGATGTTACCGTTTCAATGATTTTGAAACAACTGAAGTAGATAGCGTTTCGACTTTTAAAGACGTCTTGGAAACAACATTTTCCCTTTTAGAAGACTGAAAAACTTAAATTTGATTTTTAGACGTCTCCAGAAATTTCCTATCTTTGAAACTAGACTTCGTGTCTCGGACGTCTTCAAAATACAAACTTTGTCAACATCATTGAAAAAAAGAAAAGATCGCAATTCTGATCATTCAAGATCGTCATAGTCCGGCAAATTATCGACCGGGTCAGCAGAGCATAATAGTTGAGTATGAGGATTTGGAGAGGGAGAGAAAAAAACTCGGAGGAACAGCTGCACAGGAGAATATCGTGTATCGTATAATAAATGTAGCATATTTTGCGAATTCGATATAGACGTTCTCGTGTGTGTAATAATAGTCGTAATAGGAAGTAAAGTAAGCGGGCTTAATTTGATTTATATTTGATGACGCGTCTCCTTCTCATGGTCTATATGCCTCCAACTGCAGTAAGAACCCCGTGTTGAAGTTCTCACCATGCTCCAATGCGCATTTTTCCTTTTCCCCCTCTTCCAAACATTTGGCCCTTTTCCATATGCAATACATTGTATAACCAACAAATTTATTGGGATTCTTACAAATTCTAATCAAGTATATATAATCAATTATATACCTACTCGACAACAGATATTTCTCTGGCATGCGCAGAAAGTAACTGTTTATTCGGCAAGGTTATGTTTTTCGTAAGAGCCGCTGGTTTTACCTGGCGAGCCGAAGGCGAGCCTTGTCAAGCAACGGCGAGCACTAAAAACATAACCTTGCTGGACAGTTACTTTCTGCGCGCGCCCCATACAATATTTTTTACGGAAAAGGCGTTAATAGTCACTTTGACGCCAGTCGAGTTCCGCGCGAACTGCGTATAGAGAGGGGGGTAACCTGCGGTATAAAGACTTTATTCCGCAACTTTGACATGCGCACTTCGAACTGCGCATCAAAGTTGCGGAATAAAGACTTTATACAGCAACTTTGAACTTAGCGGTATAAAGTACCACTTGCCGAAACGAAAACAGGCGTTAAAAAGTGACTTTTTAATGCCTGTGCCGTAAAAAATTAATTGCGGAATACTTTTTCGTTCACTTTTTACCGAACCCAAAAGTTAACTTGAGAGCATGCTATGGTCAGACTTTATCAACAGAGTACCTCCCTTTTTTTAGAAACTTGTTTTTTTTTTTAGGTAAGCAACTGAAATATGTATAAATGTAAAATTTTCCCTGTCCCTGAAAGTCCAGAGGAATATTTCTGGAAATATGGCAGAATCCATTAATGTCGAACTTTTACTGGATGAACCTGTTCATTATTCCTACTTTCAACATGTTTATAGAAATTAATGTCAATTACGCAACAATCACATGTTGAACTTTAAACAATTTACGTTTTTTAATTGTTAAACTACTTGGATTTCTGTCATCTTCAAAAGAAGTCTGTGTTAGTCTAACATTTTTTAAATGTCATCACAATGCAAAACATTCGACATGTTACAGGCAGTTTACATTTTACAAACTTTGGACAGGAACGTGTTCTGCTAAAAAACTACTTTGAGTTTCAAAGTAAATAGTTTTGTATTCTGACAGGAAAATCAGTAACAGGGCACAAATATCCACTGGAATACAGATTACTTCCAACTGTGTGGGTTGATTAGAGGATTTTCCAAAATACTTTACAGGTGACACGTAAACCTGACCTGAAGCTGGTTTTTTTTCGTCTGATCTTTAGGCACAGTCACGCGTTGCTTATTTCCAATGATATTTATAAGCTGCGCTACTGGAAACGCCAAAGAATTGTGAACAGGCGACATTAGCCAATTTTACACCCTTATTTTGGACATCGTTTGACATTTTTTTTCAATTGACTTTGTCGTCGGTGGAGACTGACTGTAGAAACCTTACAGTCTAGACGAATTTGCTACCTCTTTTGACTAGAAAGGTGATTCAACATGGATGCATAGGCGATATTGGACTCAAAAAAACTTCTTGACATGATTTTTGAGTAATTAAAAAAATTAATTATAATTGCAGTATTGTTCCCATATCGATTCAAAAATCTTTATCGACTCTAAGATAATTTTTCCAATTATGTACGACTGTCAAATGACTTATTTTCTGAACTAGTAATGAAGAATTGCGACAAGCGCTTTTAGGCTGACCTTGGATGTTCCAGCTCTCAAACTTCTTACCTTCAAATTATAGTTTAGGGCTTGAAGATATTATAATCGAGTTTAAATTTTGAAAGTTAAACTTAAAATCGTGATCAGCGACTCAAAAAATCTTCAGGTAACTGTTTCAGGTGGATCTGACGAGTTCTGGATTTTGGTCCACCGAACTGGATCTGTCATTGCAAATTTTGGAAATATAACGTTGGATTCTCTATCAGTGGCCTCAAAATCGTTCGTAATTACTTTTGTCTTATTTTGGGAATTTATCTGCTCTAAAGAATTCAAAAAGTATATACTGAATCGATGAATTCGAAAATCTAATCAGTCCTGAGTTCAGGAAAGCCGCGTCGATTGATACCAAATTTGTCAAAATTGGTAAAAAAAAATTGAATCAACGTGATTCTGTGAAACAAAAAAATCTAGAAATCTAGCAGAAATGGATTTCCTTTCTATTCTCGGGGTGATTAACATTATCTTCCTCTTTTCTATTAAAATGGAGTAACGGGATGTTGGAAAATTCGTATCAAACGAGAATGCAGATAATTAAGTATCTATACTAGGTAGCCGCATTTTGTAATAAACCAAGTAGAAATTACCCCAAACAGCACGAAGCTGACTCCGTGACGGGAGCGAGCACCCTTCGCATATAATTGTTGATATTGTTTACCCCAAAGGTAACCGTGGCAACGAGTTTTATATCGCCTAAAAGTAACCCTCTCAAACCTGCTCCGCTACGTTTCCGGATGTAGGTATCTGCAGTCAGATAGACCGTACGCCACTAGTAGTGTCTAGAGGGGGAATCTGATTCGATGATTTGAACGGAATGAAACTATAATCGTGTCTAATAGCTGGATAAGCTGGATCGAATACACGAAGATAGCTTGGGGTTTTAATAGCAAACAGGTGCCAGACGTCTTTTGAGAAAATCCAGTCTATCAAGTCTGACAATCTTGTGAGAATAATTATTCAAAGTCATCTTCAAATCATCATGAAGATATCTATATAGATTAGAAGTAGGTTTTTTCAACTTCTCGAAAAGCTTATTCCAATGGAAATCCGACTTCCGAGTGATCTGAAAACCATCTTCAGTCTAGAAAGTGTTTGAAAATGGCCCGACGAACGTTTTTATATAGACGAAGGTAATGAGAAAGTCGTTAAATAATCATTAATTTTTTTTTAACTAACAGAGTTCAGCAAGTCGTCTAAAAGACTTCATACCGCAACTCGGAACTTAGCGGTATAAAGTGCCACTTTATGGATCGAAAACAGGCGTCAAAAAGTGACTTTTTAATGCCTGTGGCACAAAAAGAATATATGCTGAATAAGTTGTCATCAGTAATATACGACTTTTAGTCAAACAAAATTTTCGAGATGATTCTCAAACAAATTTCACAATATTTTTGAGTCGAAGATGTCGTTGACCTAATTTTTCTACGACTTGCTGACCTCTGTTAGTTAGAAAAAAGCAATTTTCAATGATACAATGATAAAATTAGAAATATTTGGTTCAGAGTCATCGTATATACGTTCAATTATAAATGATTTATAGTGTCACACGCGTCTAAAGATCCGTGGCTTCATCGAAAACCCGGATAATCCGATGCAGTATAGAATTATAGTCAGTAACCATACAAACTCTGGCTATAATCAAATTGGAGTCTTTTGCAATTTAGCGGGTACAGGTAGACCTAGAGGGGAATTGGCAATCGTACAGACTAGACCGAACCCCGCGAATACCCGAAACCGTGAACCGCGCCTCCCGGTGGACCCTACCTCCCGCAGGCTGGAATCGACTTCCGGTACACGGCCATGGTAGTGCGACCGACCAATCTACCCGCATTGCGAAATTAGTCGGTAAAATCCGACCGCGAAAAATCAATCAAACCGTTGTTTGATTATTTTTTTTCTCAACTCCTCTTCATCCGCTCCCCTCTCTTTCATCCGTTCCCCTCTTTTCCATTTTATTTAATTCTTTTTTCAGCGTGATGCGGTTTTTTCATCATTGCGGGACCACGTCTACCACGTTCCATTCGTTCACCAGCTGCGGTCCATACAACGCGGGGACGTTTCTTTAATTTGACAAATTTTTTTGCTTTTTTTTGTCTAGGTATACTATATTGTTTTTTAATTCATGTTTCTCACTCTATTTTATTATCACACTATCGAAAGAACTGAAGAAAAATGAACGAGCTTTTTTTTAACATTAAAAAACTTTTTTTCATCAAGTTCTATGAGAATTAACTTGATAGAGAGGAAATTTTTTTTTGTGAAAAAAAAATTAAAGGCTGAGTTGCCATCTTTTGAAATTTAATTTCAGTATCTTTCACTGTGGATACTATTTTTAAGAATTCACAAGACAATTTTGTTCTCTTTCATCATTGATATTGAACAGTAAATGCACTCAATTGGGCAAAATAAGTTTGAAATGTTTCAATTAATAAAAATGAATGAAAATCGATTTTCATCGAACTAAAATTTTTGATCTAATATATTGATCTATATATTCACCGAATGATTGAAGCTGAAACGAAGACAAACATAAAAAATGGTATATTCTGAAAATTCCACTGTATTCAATTAAATACCAGGTACAATTTTTCATTCCAATCTCCTAATTAATTCTTCTTACGCGTTCTGACGACTTAGTTTGTTCAGATCGTTTTTCTCTATTTTCTTGTTCGTTTTTATTTTAATTTCGTTATTAAAGGAATCGATTTGGATCTCAACAAGTATGTGTATACTTTTTTACACATATTAGGCCTGCATCGGATGTATAAAGAAAATCGCGTGTCAGGTGGTAATACGGGTAAAGTTGTGGAGCTCGGTTGGTTATAATATAATAGATCGGTAGCCGTGGCAAGCGGCAAGGGTTGCTGCTTTTTCACCCCCTTGTAAAACGCGGAAAGGAAATGGCACTTAGTTTTATTTCAGAGGCTCAGAGAATGACATAAAATAAGTGAGAGAGAGAGAGAGAGAGACAGGGGGGGGGGGGGAGAAGTTAAATTACCATTATTGGCTCGTTAAGCATTGATCCCTTCAAGCAAATAGAAATAAAAATAAAAAATGATTCTACAGTTTACAAGTATTATTATTTAGATTTTCAGGCACAGTAACTTTTTTTTCGCTAATTGCATGACTGAAGTTATCAAGGGAAACAATTAGGTGTATTTTTGTTTGATAAAAATGTCATTTTTTCAATCTTGATTAATATTCTTTTTTTACTGAGTATTTATTGAGAATTAATCCGTTCCATTTTTACTTGTCCATTGAATGAAGCGACTCAAAATAATAAGACCGTGTTTTTTTTTTATTTGTTCAGGGTGATGAATCCAAAATTGTATTGTGGGCGACGATATATAATTATCTAATGACATTTTCATTTTTAGAACATGCCCTTGATTTTTGTTAACTGAAAAATAGAAATAAAAAAAAACCGACGATGATAATTATTTCCATTTTCGCAAACTAGAAAAAAATTTGCTATTTGTCAATAACGACATTTGTGATAGAAAAAAAAGGGAAGCAGTAATTTTTTTAACGAATTATTGAATAAAAAAAAAATTTAATTATACTATAATTAAAGTAAAAAATGTCACGTGAACCACGAGTAGAAAATTTGGTACGTGGGAGGAATCCCATCCAACGAACCAACGAGCCGAAAAAACCTCAGAGGGAAAAAGTTTGGTAACAAAACTAATCGAGTAGCGGTTTAGCAATTAAAAATTGAAATTGCGTTTAAAAACAGAAGCTTGGGCGGTCTAATGTATTTTTTTTTTTTTTCGTCTGTGATAGTCTTTTTACTCTTGCGTCGCTATACCGTGTTCAGCAATTATTTATTTGTTCTTTTTTTTTCTTTGTTAGCCTTATGTTACCCACAGTTTTTTTTTTTAACATGTAGCGGTCGAATTTTTATCATTCTTGTTATTAGTTTCATAATTATTGGTGTAGACAAAAATTACAGGTGACAAAAAAAATTATGAACGAAAAATTGACAGCTTTGAAAAATCCTGTGGAGTTTCCTCTCCAAAATTGTGGAAAAGATATGTAATTTTTTGAAAAATTATCACAAAGAGTGAAATAACGGAAATAGAAAATCTTACTGGTTTCGAGAATGTCTAGAATGCCTGGAGTCGTCTTCGTACCGTATTCTATTTTTAATTGTTTATTTCCACTTTAAATTGAGACGTCTAAAAAAAATTCTCCAACTTAAAGATGTCTGAATTTGAATTGATTGAATGTAAATCCTATGGATTCGTCTTTTATTCGTCTACCTAGGATTCAAAGTCGTCTAAAAGTCGTCTCAGAGAAGTCACAAGATGTCCAAAGTCATCTGGAAACTATCCATCTCATCTCCAAAGACGTCTAAGCCTTCGAACGTTGGCGCAAAGTCATTGGAATTCAAATTGAACATCAATCGTTGGAACCCATCTTGAATTCGTCTATATTCGATATAAAGAAGTCTATAACCTCTGGAGTTGTTTCAAAGTCATCTAATGGAGCTAATAAAAATTCTTCTTCGTATAGAACAACGAGTTCCGAACATTGATTGTCGTCTAAAAGTTGTCCAAAACTCGTCAAACAGAAGTATTTCCATTGAAGTACGTCTCGAACTTCTAAAGTCGTCTACAAGTAATCGAATTTCTAAATTTCTTTATAAACTTCTTTTAGACGACTTTGGGCTTCTATATACTTTCACTCTTCGCTTATCCATAAATATAGTCGCCTAGATAAGAATCCTCGGCACACGGCGGCTAACTAAGCTCGTAAGCCTATTACACAGCAGCGAAGCAATTTGTGTGAGAGCGACTTATTTTGATTTCATTATTTTTAATTGACTGATTATTCGAAGCAGGCTTAAAAATAATCACAGAATAGGTATTCGAGCCAAGTTTTAATTCAAAGTTTGATTTTTTTTTCCGGCTCGGAAACGGAAAATATTTTATATATATGTTCAGTGCATGTATAAAACAGTAGGGGCTAATCGATGGTTTGTAGCACGCGACTCGGTTGGGACTGCGAGTAGAGCTGAGGCAGTCTGGGTTATTCGCTGGTTTTATCGTTGTCACGCACATAATTAATTTAATTTAGTTTAATACGCCCGACCCGTCTCGCCCCATTTCGCCCCCGACGATCCCGCAGCCCTGATTGTTCGCACGGAAACATACTGCTAATGCTTCACCTAGTGGAGGCACAAACCCTGTTTGAACACTCGTTTACACAGTCATTATAACTACTAGGTGAGCTATGAGAGCGAAATAGTGAAACGCGGTGCTGGGCGGAGGATGAAGACGTCTTGAACTTTTTTCTGAGGAACGAAATGAGAAAGATTTTTTTTTTTTTTTTTTGCCTATTTGGGTAAAAGTCAGTTTGGCCAGTTCGGAAAAAGTTTGGAGAGACTGAAAATAATGATTTGAAACTGTATGAAAGAATATAATTTAAAGAAAGAATTTTAAGAAAGTCTCACATAGGTTGAGAGACAGTCTGACTGAGTCAAAAGTCTGAAAGCTGAAAAAAAGCAACTGTACTGTTTGAATATCAAGAAGGGGAAAAAAAAATGTTGAGAAGTGTCTTTAGTTTCGAACGACTAAACGATATCGACATACTTGATCGATAAAAGTGCCAGAAATAACCTGGCGTTTTATAATGCCGAATAATATTTCCGACAAGTTGTGTCACATGTGTGTCTCTGTCTATGAGTTGATTCCGAAACTATATTTTCTGTCTTTCTTGTTTACTTTTCTTACCTCTCTTTCTTTTTACTCCGTCTATGATGCGGTAAAATATAAATCAATCCCAAATCCTTACATGGCACGCAGTCCCGTTAAGCGTGGAACGGTGCTTAACGTAATAGCTTCGTTTGACATATTTCATCTCATACACACACACACACAAAATTCACCGACCGATCATCCCCGTCGCTAAAGCGCGCCCCACGTCGAACTGTCTTCAAACACATTGCTAGCGATCACGCAGCCGGTTCTTTGACTGTTAGACGTACTGAATGACGTGGGTTAAATTTTTTTTCTCTTAAACTTACAAAACCACAAGAGCTTCAATTATCAAGATCTGAGAGAAGCAGAGCAAATTTCTGTAATTATCTGCAGGAGAAGTTACCGAGTGCCCATTTGGCAAGTTTACTTTATTTCAGTTGAAATAACTTTGACAGATAAGGTGAAGTGAAATTATTTTCCTGTATTTTCAAGCTTCGTCGGGGGCTCGAGGGTGAAACTCAAAACGTAGAATTGGTTTCGTGACTTGAAACGAACAGACGTAGTAATGTGGCAAAGCTTCGATGCAGTCTGCACGCGAAATATATCTTCTTCCTGCATTGTTCATTTTGGTAATTTGAAAGAAGGGGTGCGTAGCGTTTCATTAGACGGTGTTGGGATACTAAAGTTGTCTGATTCTGATAGACGTCTGGTCAACACAAAAGAAAAAAAAGTTTCAAATACGTGATATCGGCGGTCGCAGAAAATGATTCTTGATGACATAATTCGAAGACGTATTTGAACTGCATTGGAGAATTAAGATTCTTGAATATTTCTTCAAATGGAAAAAATGTCTTTCATACGTGCAACTGAGTCATAAGTCGTCTCAAAGTCATACTTGAATCCAAGAAGATGCTTAGACGACACGTTTCAAGGTCAGAAGACATCTTAGAAAACGTAATTTGATGATTTTTCTCGAAAAACACATGAAATCATGTCTTTTACATGATTTTAACCCATTAGACATTTTTCAAACCCGACAGACGCCGGAAAAAAAATCACATAATTGAGGTTGTAAGACGTTCTGGAATCATAATTCGAAAACAAGGAATGAACATGCGAGAAGGATGTTTAAAAGATGTTTACCAACTCAAAAGATGTCTAGAAGACACGTGTGTGAAGTTTGGAGACGTTTTGGAACCGTAATTTATACACAAAGTATGTTCAAAGGACGAAATTCGACCTAAACGAGTATCAAGATTCAAAAACGCCTCATGAACCTAATTCAAAGAGGGGAACCGTGTCACAAACGTATAATTTGAATATACCAAAGATGTCTTTCAATCAAACCAAAAAAAAAATCAATTTCGAATTGAAAATTTCTTCAACTAGAAATTTTTGTTCTATTATTCGCGAATTCTGGTCTCTTCTGGACTTCTGAACTGTGTCTTGAACAGAACAGAATAGTTTCAGCGAGCCTGGGGAGATTGGCCAATATTCCTACCTGGACTCTGACTTCCGGTAGACTAACTTTCGCGGCCAAGTCTTCCCTGGAGTAAACGTCCGGATAATGTGACTTTTCAAAAGCTCTTTCAAGCTCGTGTAGCTGGTATGTGGTAAAGGTGGTTCGATTTCGTCGGTGTTTCTTCTTTCCACCGCTACCGGTCAAGTCGTCAGACCCACATCCGGTTCCCAACTCCTCGTCGCTACCACCACCGGTAGAATTGCAGCTATTCTCGCCTGGAATGCAAAATAACAGAGTAAAAACTACATTCATGCTTCTACTGAAAAGTATCATCATCACAAAGCTGCGTAACTTCGTAAAAAATGATCGTGCTAATGGACAATAAAATATGGCGTACACTATACTTCTAAGACTTCATGCGATTTCAAGGGACTTTTATTAAATTTCGAGAACTTTCAGAATGGAAAAATCTTCCCATGACTTCACAGGATTTTGTATATAACTTACTGAGATTTTATGAGAATTTCTGGGAATTGATGTGGGACTTCAGAATACTTGGAAAGACTTCGTGAGGTTTGATGGGACTCGAAAGAACTTCACTAAACTTCATGGAATTTTATGGGAATTGGTGGAGATTTTTTACGATTATATGAGACCTCCTAGAACTTCACGAGAATTTATAATTTCACAAGTCTATTCGTGAGAATTCATGGGATGTCAGAATTTCAAAGAATTCAAGCAACTTTGAAAAACTTTGATGGAGACTTCAATAAAATTGTATGCGACCTTTTAACACTTTCCGATACTTCGTGGGGTTTTATATACGACTTCACAAGACTTTATAAGTCTTCAAAATACTTCACAGGACCTCGTGAAACTTTATGGGACCTCGCATATCCCGAGACTTAATGAGACTTCATGAGACTTAAATTCGTAGAACTTCAAAGGACTTTGTGAGACTTCATGGTATTTCATGAGAATGAGATTTCACGAGACTCCGAGAGTGGGATACCCTTTTTTCAGTTCCAAAATTCTGAAAAAATGATGTGATTGCCTCCCCTTTCGACATCAGCACCGTCGCTAGCCTGTCGGTGTGCAAGACCAAGTTCAGCGTCGGCTTATTAGCCGCGTAATTAACGCTCTCCGGGTCCCAGCGTGGCGTGGCCTCGCTTTATACTGCATTACATCCACTTGTGGGTAGATAATAGGGTTGCTAACGGTCGACTGGAACGAGGCTGGCTGGATGATCAGTGCGGTTTGGTATCGGGATGAAGTTGCTTGATGCAAGGCGCGTTTGTGTGCGTATGACGGGGGAGAAGGAGGGGGGATTTCAACCGACCGACACAGTATATAGACAAGGCTTGTTAATCAACGGCCTAATAACCTCGGCTCACGTTCTGATTGACGTGTCACTATGCGACTTAATTACCAACAACAATCGATAGGCAAATCACCACCGGTACCCAACCGGGACCCCAGGACCCCGGTACGCGGTTCCGGATACAGCTCCGGCTGCGAAGACCTGCGGTGTGTAACCGTAATTAGAAAGATTTAGACCTTCAACCTCTTTACGATTTCCAATTAAACAATTCATTTGTCAAAAAGCGGTTCAATCATCAGATGCAATTTTATCATGGACGAAGTCTTGCCTCGTTGTTAGAGGGGGTAGAGAATTCGTAGTCTGACATTTACACGTGAAATATATGCAAGAGATCTCAGACGTCGATAATCCATTAGGACTTGTTTATCGAATTATCTTTTTTTTTCTCACTTTCGTGACTCTCTGAGAAGCCCAAATCAATTTTCTTCCTCTTATTTTCATTAATTCATACCCTGAGAGTATAGATCGAGTCTCTTTACTTCGAAGACGTAACCCGGTTCAAAGTCGCCTACGACCAACGCGGTAAGTCGTCGTCGTCGTCTATTCGAGCAATCGGCCGCGGGAGCCTGACTAGTAAATTTATCACAGATCAGTGTTGGCCCATTAGAGTCACTGCCCGTACTGCCCACTGCCCCTGTCGAGGTTCCTATATATAATACCAACCGTAGTCACAGGTTAGTCCGTCTGTCCGTCCATTAAGTTATCTATTCGTGTCAATCTCTTAAGTAGCTAGACCGAACTTAGAAGGCCCTTTATAGGGAGATACCGATCGGTGGAGCCTCGCGTACCGTGGAACATGAATTTCGGCACTATACGCGGACGGATCTCAAAAATCAAAATCTCAAAGTCGAGGATTTTTCAGTGGGTATTAGTCAAAGGATCTTGATCCTAGACTGCAGAGAAGAGAGAACACCAAATGCATTCGTCACGATACGAGTATTGAGTTGATCGTTCATAGGTGACAATCGGTAAGAGCAGGTTGATAGATATAATACTGAACCTGCAAGAATTGAACGAAGCAGCTGAAAGAAGGCTAAAAGTTGTCTCAAACTTGGGATACACTTTTTTGGTTGTCGCTGAGTTAGTTAAGAGCATGGAGTCTTGAACGGCAGACCTAGTTCGAAGTCGTTCAAAAGAAGTCTAACGTCAGCCAAAAAACGTCCAGAAGAATTGCACAAATCACGACAGTGATTCAAAAGTCGATTAAATGGAGTTTTCAACAAGCCAAAGTGGTTTAAGCTCGCCTTAAAATCGTCTGTCTAACAAACGATTTCGAAATTAGCCGCAACTCAAATCTGGAGAAGACTTCTGAAGTCATTTGAAAATTGGCCTGAGGTCCTAAACAGCTAAAATTTGTCCAAAAAGTAGTTTCAAGCTCTTTAAGTAGAAGTCTCTGATCGTTTAGAGTACGTCTTAGAACAGAAGCTGTAAGAAGTCTATCTGCATCGTGAAGGTGTCTAAAGGAATCTCAGGTCTTTCAAAAGTCGTCCAAAGATGCGTAAAAGACGCACCAAAACTGCTACAGACGAAGTTATTTCAAACTACTCGGTCGAATGAAGACTTATGAAGACCTAAAGAGAGAATAAGTGTATAAGTCGGCTAAGGAAGGTATTAAACAGCAAAAATAATTCCAAATCTTATCAAAACCTAAGTTAACCAGCGAACAATGTCAGCAATGGCACGAGATTGTGTCAAAGACTTCTTGAAATGTGTGAGAGAAGTCTTTTTGAAAGACGTCTCCAAAGTATGGAAAGAAACGTTTTTCCTAATTTTTCCTCGGTTCTTTGTCATTTTTTTTCTCGATTTTTCACTTTTACGCGAAATTTTGATTCAGCAGTGTCATGGGATATTGACAGCACCGGTTTTTCTCTTCTTTTTCTTTTTACTTTCGACGCCGTCTGTATATCCGTAGTATGTAGGTATACATAATAACTGACGACTTAATCCATAGACCCGTCCGACCTGGCGGCAAACATTCACGTGCCTCGCTCTGGGCCATGGTTTATATGCTTGTGTGGATGTATATTTAGGATTCACATAGAGACCCGAAAACACACACTAATTTAACCATTCGTGAATGCCGAGCGTTAATATTTCGACGATAGAAGAGAGAGAGAGAGAGAGAGAGCCGGAGAATTCTATCCGCTCTCTGTATAAAGGTAAATGTAAAGGTAAAGAGAGTAGGGATGTATGGTATGGGAATTGATGTGCCTGAAATATAACGAGTTTGAACGCTCGCGCGCTAGCTAACCGGATTAAACTTGGCTGGCAGCTTATTAATTACAGCTTCGTAAACGGCTCGAGACCCGCACAGCTCTTCGATCAACAAAAAGCAAACCGTCTTACCTCCACACCCAGGGCTCGAATGGCTAATTACTAATTGACGTATAACTTGACGATGATCGCTTCGCGTCGCTGAAGAAAATTCACAAGTTGATTTTTGTTTTTTTTAAACACACTTCGACCCCCTTTCCCTACCCGTAATTCCTTCATCGTCGTCGTCACGTAATCCGCAATCTAATTTCCCCGAGTGGCGTGGGAGGACAGGGTGGATATAGATTCTCTTAAGATGAAGAAAAATAAGAGGAGGAAAGAGGGATGAAAAAGGTAAGAAAAATAAAGAGACGAACACGCCGTGACACAGAGGGCTTAGTTAGCCGACCAAAGAGGACCAAAGAGGATTACTAAATTTGTCTTAACCATCGACGGATAGGCGGCACGGTCCCGCAGTCCGAGAGACAGACGTCTGCAAGATGTATAGCGGGGCCCTGGAGCCTGGAGCTGTGGCGATGTGAGGAGAGTGAAGAAACAAAAAAGAACTGGATCGTCTATGTCGATGTGAATTTGTCATCATATCTGATACTTATCTCATCCTAAATTGTTAAGACATGGAAGACTCAATCAAATATCAAATGAGATTATTGAGAAACGTTTTTTGTATACCGGGTTGGCACTTGTTGATTGAAGAGATGTTTACTAGAAGTATATGTTTTTGTATGTTTATTGTACTGGCGTCTTTCCATGCGAGTAAGAAGTCTGAAGACGTCTTCAAAGACGTCTTCTCATAAGTGAGAAGTCTTCAGAGTCTCCGAAAACGTATTTTTGTGTGATCAAGAAGTCTAAAAAATTGGGCCTATTCTGAATACAGAACTTTTGAGGTGGGACTTGGAACTATATCAACACGTCGAAGTCTTCTTTTCATGACATAAAGGATTCCATTTCACGGCGTTTTTTGCCGTACTTTCGAAACCCAGAAGCGTAACGTTTGAAGAAGTCTCGAAAGGCGTCTTTTCAAAGCATTGAAAGTCCCAATGGCGTATTATAAGGCGTTTTTCCCATAGTCGTATTTTCAAGTTTCGCGAAAGATTTCATTTATGTCGTGACATACAAGTTGTATAAGGCGTATTATCTGGCCGCATTCTTAATATCATTGAAGTTTTCAGAAGGTCGCGGGTCGTATCAATTAGGACAAACGGAGGATTCTAAAGAAGACTTGGAATACGTCTTTGAATTGACCGACGATACAAATCGCAACCACTTTCTCGACAACCAGCATCGAACATCTTTGGACGCCTGAGTCGTCTCCAAAGACGTCTCGAAGCATGAATCATCACTTGAATCCACTCATTACGCGTATGTGATAGATACGTGGTTGTTGATTCATAGTATAAAGCACACGCGTAGATTATTCTAATCAATAATTGTGAAAGCGACACCTGGATCACCTCGACGAAAAGGGGGGGGAGCTCCAGAGCCGGGGCTGGGGAGGTTAGGAGTAACGGGGTTGTTAGGTGCCTATCCAGAGCTACTACCTATTTGAATTAGTCTAAATCGCAAAGCCATTAGAAATTGGTTTATAATTACTGCGATTAATATTGACGCTTCGATAAGCCCTAACTGCGTGTTTCCCGGGGATTCCCCTATGCGCGTATTCCCTCTGGCGTATATCTTCTCTCCTCACATTCACCCTGTCTATCTATCAATCTATCAATCGTGACACAAAACAACACAATCAATGCTGCTCTATGTGGATACTTAACCGTGTGTGTGTGAATTTAGTGTAAGTGATGCACCAGCGAATTTACCGCGCGAGTATACATATAAACTACGTGGCTGTATGATGAATGTGTAGAGGTAACACGTACACCGACCTTCCAGCGAGATAATATCAGACGGGTAGGTAGAGTAGATACGCCAATAAGCGACCTCCGCACGCCAGGAAATCATTAAATTATTTCACCGTTGAATTACCAACGAGCTGTGCTAACTAGGCGCCGATTAACCTGCGGCTATAGTATAGAGTTTGAATTAGTCGGAATATAACAGCGCATATTTTGATTAAATACGACTGGACGACGCAGATTATGACCGGAATACGACGTATAAGGGTCGTCTTCAATATAATCTAAAGCACGAAAGACGTCTACGGTAGATTATTTCACAGAAAAGCATCCGGAATACGACAATCGTGCGTCCGAGAGACGACCGAAACATCATGTATAATGTACCGATGTGTGCGAAATACGACATTCGTACGTTCAAAAAGTGTTCAGGGTATGACGTTCTGTAAAAACTGTCGAGACATCTGGGATACGATATCCATGCGTTTGAAAGACGTTTAATATCACCTATTTCACTAGAAGGTGTCCTCCAGAATACGACACGTTATTAAAGTACGTCTAAAATAGAGAAAAACGATCTGTTTAGAATACGACATGTCATTTAAAGACGCATAACATATGACAGTAATACTTTGAACTTTGATAAACCTGTAGTATGATCTCTTGCGTATTGATACATGTTTGAAATACGACATCAATACGACCAAAATAGTCTGACATTCGACATCAGGTGAAGACTCATTTGGAATACGATGCAATAATGAAATTACGCAATACGTCAGAAATGCGTCTTGAACAGAGTTTTACATCGATTGATGCCTAAAATACGACGTGTCAATGAAAGACTTCTAGCATACGACACTAACGCTTCTGAACATTGACGTGGATATCAGATTTCACTGAAATACGTTGGTAATACGACACTTATGTAACTGTAAGTCACACGAAGACATAGTAAAACACGACTGTTATAAGCCTGAAAAACATTTAAATTACGAGATTCATGAGTTTGGAATACGACAAATCCGCACAAATAAAAATACGCCGTACACGTCGAAAGTACGACTTGATCAGCTGTAAGATTTTGATTTTGATGGATATTATTGAGTATAAAGACCGTGTAATACTGAATACTAGGCTGCATTATAATAGAAATAGACGATAAAAGGCGTCTCATAGTTCCGACAGTATAATGTAATCAAAAGTCGTTGCCATTGTACGTATTGGCTGTATATCTATGCCCGTATATCAGGGAGTGAGTTTCGGAACAACACATCCAAACGACTCACGGTTACGATTCCCTGTACATACATTCATAATGTGGTCGACTACATACGAATAACAGCTAATACTTAGCGCGTTTTGACGATCGTCGACTGTCAGATCGCGTGACATTGCAACAGCGAGGCCAGGGTTTGCCCAATTACCTGTAATTTTAGCCCCATTTATTTCTGGCTAGGTACCTGGCTCCCTCACCCACTCCTCTCCCTACCCCCCTCAGATATACGCTCACAGCTTACTGAGTGACTGACTGGCTGATTGACTACCCACCTTACCTTATCCAATACTCTCGTGGTTTTTGGTGCCTCATACCAGGTGTCGAATTATGTTACGTGTGACTGCTATTGATCGTATCTAAACTTCAGGGCTATAATTGAAGTTCGACTTTAGTGTTTTTCGTTCGTTTCTATAAGCTGAAATGTGTGCTCCAGGTATGATAGCAAACCAAATGTTACCCCGACGTGTCTGTCAATATCGTGAGATTGATGAGCAGCAAATTTCAAGAATTTTGAGTACCCACACGACATATTGGACCAGAAGTCGTTGAACAGACGTATTTAGGCTACAAAGACGTCTTTAAGACTACTTTTGCTGTAATAGGTCGAGTGGGTATTCAAAATTCTAGAAATTCATCACATTTTAGAATGATGTCATTAAAAGCTATAAAATCGTTCTCGAAGACGTCTTTAAGATATTGCAAATGTCTTCTGAACGACTTTTTATCCCCTCACACCGCGTGAGTACTCTGAACTCTTAGAAACTAATCACTCAATCGAGTTTCAGCAATGATACCGTTCCCTTAATTCATCATACATATTTAATCCACTTCTCTCTTTCTCTCTCTCTTGTGGGTCTACCAAAGTTCTTTGTCAGCGGTGGTTTGGGGTCGGGGTTTGAAATTAGCAGATATCGTGCAAACGTGCTACCACTGCTGTGTCCACCAGTACTTAATTTCACTCGTTATCGCTCTAATTAAGTATGATTCATTGTGTTAGTTGCCCTTTTATTTTCCTTTTTTTTTCTCCATTTCTATTTCTCTTCCTTCATTATTTTCTAATTTAGCTTGTTTTTATTACCTTACCAACGACGAAAAACTTCGCGGTATAAAGAATGATCCTCCCTTGTCTGCGTCTGTTTGATACAATTTTCACTGTTTTTAAGTCAGTTTTTTCAATTTTTTTTTCAAATTATCTTGACGTATGGATCAGGCTAATCACCGCATGCATCGGGAGATAATCCCAGCGATAAAATACTTGCTTGTGCATTTCTTATTACACGCTGCAAGTTTCCGTACAGATACTGGCTGGTAGACGGCTTGTTTCTCGTTGGCGATTGACTGCTCCACCGTTTCGAGATTTAAAAAGAAAGAGAAAAAAAATAGAAGAAGAAGAAGAAGAAGAAGAGAAAAAAGTTTAGGTTCGATCATCACGGTCCATTAGTAGCAGCTCTTAAGAAGCGACAGGCTTAAGGCCGTAGATTTTTCTCTCTTTCAATCTCACCTTTTTCTTTTTCTTCTTTTTCTCTTCTTTTATCTTCATTCTCACTTCCATATTTTAATCACGGCACGTCCGCAGTAGTGCAGTGTATATTTTATGCATCTGCATACATTAAAATAACAATTAGCGAGTTTCGTGAGTTAGACTGACAAACCGGGATTGTATTACTTTATTGCAATCTCCATCAAACTTTTGTTCATCGTTTTTTTTTTTTTTTTTACTGCCCATCACGTTCCTCCCCTATAATCGATTCAGTTGCTAACCAGCCACCTCCAAACTCTCCTATACAGCCAAACGCGTATCGTAATTAATGGTAATTCGATTAGTCGTACAAGATCGAGTCTTAGTTAAGACCCAAAGGTTTTTGAACCTTCTTTTTTCGTTCTTAGTTCTTATTAATTCCCGCAGCTGCTATGACGCCCAAACTTTCGGCACCCTCGTTAATTACCAACTCAAAACCCGATTAATTATAGCATAGCTGCGCTCTCCGCGTGTCCTAAAGTTTAATGTTCAAATTTTGACAAAATATTTCTGTACAATAAGATATATCACCAATATTAATAATAAAAAATTGAATTGTAATAATTTTAAGTGTTGTCACAGCCAGGGGAACGCTATGAACACGTATCAGCGCGTGCGTCGGTCGAGTAGCTGAGTAGCCGCTCGGGTCGCGTGTCGGCTAATTGTTCAGCAGGTGGAGAAAGAGAGAGGAAAAGAGAGAGAGAGAGAGAGATCTGAGGGTGTGATAGCAACGATTTTTCAATTACACGCTATCCACCACACGTTGTACTGCAAGCTCGACGTAACTAGCCATCAGCTGCGACTTTCACGATTCATTACTATACCCTGTAAGTATATTGGAATATTATGAAAAAGGCAAAACGCTAAGCTATTAGCGGAAAAGCGGTCCAAAGAAACGACATATTTTAGATAATAAGAGCAATAAGAGAGCTGATAAAAAAGGTCAAGAACAGTCTAAAAGACGTCTAAAACGATGAACGACGGGATCATAACGTCCGAGATGGTAGAAGACACAATGTTAGCGAATGAAAAGTTGTCTAGGAAAAATCTAGAATGTAAAAACACGTCTGAAAGACGTAGATAGCGAACAATGACAACTTTCAGACAGCTACAGGACGTCTGAAGCATGGAATGATGGCTAGAAGTAGCGGGAAAAGGTTTGTAGAAGAAGTCTAGAACGATAGAAGTCGTCTATCAGATGTAGTCAGTGAGAAAAGGCGACTTTTGGACGACTGAAAGACGCCTATGATGATTAACAGCATCGTCATATCGTTCAAAACGATTGTACATGTCCGAGGGTGGTAGTGATTGAAAATTCGTCTGAAAGAAGTATACGATGAAAAGAAGACGTATAAAAGATTCCTCAACCAAGATAATCGGCCAATAGGACAACGTGAACGTCGAAAGACTTGTGAAACATAGTCGATATTGAAGATTATATGCGATAAAGAAGTCATCCGTAAGAAGTATAGAATGAAAAACGACGTTGGAAAATCATCGGAAACAAGATAAGACGTCTAAAACGATCTGGCAATGAGTCGTCTAAAAGAAGTCTACAGGAAGAAGATACTTTTTCAGAACGCTTTCTGGGTTCCTTATTGTTTGTTTGAACGGAACCTTCGCACAATTCAAAAACTCAAACAGTGAATAGATTAGCCTGCAATCAATCAGTCGAATAATTTGTAAATCCCAATTCCTCAGGAGCTAACAAGCCCCAAGGGGCTTCTAGCACTGATTCCCCAAAAAACCGTCTCCAGGGGTTTGCAGATCTCTTGTCAGCTTATGTTACTCATCTGGGGTTCGAGGGTCGCGTGCGGCACTTCGTCCCGACGCCGTCCGTCGGGCGAACAGACTCGACCCGATCAGCTATGCCGCTAATGAGGCTTTAAAAAATCGTCCCTCGTCCGTCTCCCTTCTTCCTTATCTCAAATCCCAACAAATCCACATTATCTTTACCGTTATTTTCCTGCTCCCTGTTACCGGAATCTTCCATCTCCTGTGCACCCCGTTTCCTCGCTGCAAGACCCAGGATCTTGTCGATACTGTGGCTCGGCGTGCTGCTCGGCGGTTTCGTTATGTTCTGCGACCCGTCGACCATCTGATTAGAATCCATAATTGGACTTTTTATTATACCTCTACGCGTTACACGATCAACTGACTTCTATGTGCCGGATGATGTGCGAATGACATTTGATCACAGTCTGACAACTTGTTCAACTTGATTCAGTCTATCTTCAGGATCTCACTTTTTCCAGTCCACGACGTACGTGATCATCGTTGTTTGACGATTGAACAACACTGACCAAAATGAAACCCGCACAATGAACCACTGACCGATTCCTTCATCGAACGTTCACACACATCATGAATATGAAAAAGAACCACTATCTTCGGAAGTCCTGCGTTTACTTCGACCCTCCTGGCGCTGTGGCTTGTTGGTAACACAGGGTTATACGAAACACTGAGGAAACCTCGTAGCAGCACCCCGTGGTGAAAGGGGGAGTAGCTGATCCTGATTATGGGCGTGGGGCGATGGACCAATAGCGGATTGTTCGTTCCGAAGAAGGACCAATCGGAGGGTCCGATGGGGATCATGGCGTGGCAGAGGTTCTCATCCTGAGCCCGAATCCGTGCGGTGGGGTTAATTCGGTGTAACCTACGGCTCAGGGGCCTCCCTTCTATTTCACAGTTTCGAAAGTTTACTCGATGTTTAGGGCTTTTGTTGTTGGCCACCTACTGCAGTGCCTCCACATTCTGGAACGAGGGGTGGCATTGTTACAGCGCCAATTCCGGGGTTTGGCTCATTCTTGTGGCGGGTTTTACCAGCCCCTAACTGTAATTACCTGTAACGAGGTTTATTGCGTTTATCGTAGTCACCAGCAGCCCCTTCCTGAACGTACACTGTGTCACACCGAGGCCATTCATGTGTTTGTCGGATCCGCGCCTATTGCGGATTGGTTTGTCTGGGCAGGATGTTGCAATTGGTAATCGATAGAGTTCTTTTTTTTCATACTTTCGGATTCTGGGTTTTGGTGAATTTTCAAGGAAGGAAGTCTTGATTGCCGCCCACGGTTAGACGAATAATGGGGAAATGTTGCCACAATGGATGTTTGCACATCCGGTTTTGATTCTTTTTGCTACATTGCGGGATTGAAAAAGATCGTTACAGTGGATATTGCTGCAGCAAGTATATAGGAAAGAAGGGAAATAAAAGAAAGAAAAACAAGCTGGTTGAAACGGGATATTGGAAATAACCCAAAGAGGAAATAAAATTTCTATACCCTCAGGGAAGATCTTTTAGATGTGAAACGAAAAAATTGATTCTCAAATCTCGTTATTATAAGAGGACTGGATTCAACCCTCGCTACCTTCTTTATCTCTTATTCTTCAAGAAACCACAAATTTTCATGATTGATACACACGCGTATAACACAGTAGAATATTTGTGGTCCACATTGTGGGATCAAGTTTGTAGATTGAGTGATTGAAATCCTCTGTTCAAAGTTAAAATATTTTAATTTAACACAAAATTGACGCAGTGGATTTTCTATGAAACACAAAAAGACGTCTTTTCAATTGGATATTTGAACAAATATAAAATCACTTGAACAAAAACTTTTCTTTCAGGACTGATCGATCTATTAATAATTGCCGAAATCGTGCAGAACATATATATGCATTTCACAATTTTGATAGAATTTGAACGCAAAATTTTTCTAACATTCTGTACGTGACGTACTGACGAATTTTATGCGTTTTTCAAACCACTCGAAGATGTTTTTGGACTTCCTAAACGACTTTAATACTAATTTTAGGCTTTGAGTAGATTTCTAAGACGGGTATAGGATAATGTTAAGACGTCTTTTGGGCGTCTACTGGACTTTTGGATAACTCTAGAATGCTGTTGATGAACATCTAAATTGGTTTCCAAATGAATCTCAGACGTCCTTTCGCGTTTATCAGACTCATAGCATCGAATTCCTCGTGATTTTTAAGCATTCATTCAGAGTTTTACGCAAGAATGAGACGACTTATATTCATACGTCTTTTAGACTGCAGACATTTGTCTATAGACGACTTTTGAGAACCTGTGAAAAACTTTTTGGCCGACTTTACGAGTCCGATTAGACTACTGAACGACTTCTATGCATACACGATTTTCAGGCTTCTATCAGAGGTTTTAGAAGTCTATGAAACGAATTTTGGACGTTTGCTAGATTTCTGGACGAGTTTTAGGCATCTATAAGACTTTTAGACAATTTTTAGAGTGATTTTCTACGAATGTCTCGAATGGGACGCCAGCAGCTTGTTTTTTTCTATGTCTTTTTCTATCTTCAAGAAAAAGAACAACAGCCATCATTGAATCACAGAGTTAATAACCGTCCTCGACCCCTAAAACGTTCAGCACATCTCTAATAAATCTTCGCATAGTTTTAAAGTCGAAAGAGATTAACTGCAAAAGTGGTTAGGGCAGCTCGCGATCGCTATCGCTATTAGCTCTCTTCCGAGTTTACCTGCCACTAGAACAGCAGCACTAGCAAAAGACGTGAGATAAGTTCTAGGTCAGGATCGTGAGATCCAGTTAAATGCAACTTTGTCTGATCTCAAGCAACCCGATTCCTCGTCTGGGTCTGGGTCTGGGACTCTGTCTGGCTCTAAAAGCATCACGATCCTCAAGATCCGACCCCAGATATTTTCGATCAGACTGACGCCATAATTCGAGTCATTCGCATGCAGACTTTCCTCCTGCACCCTTCCGCACACGTGCCTCTGATGTACGATGAACGAATTTAGCCACTTCACTTTGTGCAAAAGTCCGGAGTCCTTTGCTGCGTTCCGAACGTCATTCTTCTGTGTGCATGGGTACAGCTATGTACAGTATATATGTGCAGAAAAATGAGCAACGCGGAATTTCTTAAAGGAAATATCACAAGGGTATTGTAATTCAAAACTGTTTGCAAATCTGACACAAAGAGGACAAGAGGAGTGTAAAGCATTGAACTACTTTTCAAGTGAATCAATAATCGCCTACCGATTACCAGGGTCCAGATTCTGGAGCAGAGATTATATTCGGTCTTGTGACAGGGATTCTAACGTGCAGCTGGAGACCTCGTAGAGAGGGAGAGAGAGAGATCGGGAGGAGAAGATAAGTCTAATTTTCTCTCGCTATAATAAGAGAGGCTTTTCTGCCATTTTATTATGTTTTCGGTACGTACTACAACAGGATCAGACTAAATCCGCTCCAATTTTTAGAAATACGGTTTAACGCTGTTTTTATTATAGGTGTAAATAAGGAACGTACAACAACCTCTTAAACCTTTTCATAGCTACTTGTAAATCCTCTAAACTTAGTTTGCAGTGTCGGTGTCTGAGGAACCCCCGCGGTCTCGGGTCTGAGCGAACACGATTTCGAGTCGTTTTTTTTTTCATATATTTTTTTTCTATTCATTCATTCTTGTGTGCAGGATTTTCACGCGTTTTGGGTAAACTCACAGCGGGTTGTCTCGAAACCTCTTCTGTCCCATACTCCAGTGACTGCACCCAATCTACTGGTAGAATACCACAAACATCGTCGACCACTACAAACATGATGTATAGTGGATCAGGATTCAAGACCGCACGGACTCAAAGACTTAAGGAGATATTTTTCTCTGCGAACAATGTAATAGCACTGGACAAATCCTGTGTAGGAACAGATTTATCTTTATATCTCCCTGTATTCATACTATTGAGACAAATATATCGCAGTCATTGTCACGTGATGTGTTGGGTAAAGTTTGCAGCAAGAGGCAAGAAATGAAGATGAAAGTTCATTTTGTATTAGTTATTGTTTTACGATTCAAAAATACTAGTTCAGACGTCTTGATATAAGTTTTAAGACGACTCCGGAACTTGTAATCTAGAACGAAACTTTGCTTCGGTTTATTCGGGCGTCTTTGACACGACTTCCATCGCTTTGGACGACTATTGACGCTGTAATGAACGTCATTTATCTTCTTTGGCGTCTTTTGGAACGAGTTACTATTTCTGAAGAACGTTATCTTTATTCTCAGGGAGCTTTAAACAAATTAGACGTCTTTTGAACTACATTCAATTAAAAAGAACGATTTTCTTGTTAGACGTCATTCGAATTGTATAATAAACGTGTTTCAAACTTCTTTCAATTGAGAAGAACATCAATTCAATGACGTTAAAATCTTTTATCTTTTGAGACGTCTCTGAATCAGTAAGTTTGGTAGCTTTTAGACGTCTTACACTCATTGAGAACTGAGAAACTTTTTTTGTCTATTTATGCGACATATTTCTAAGACATCTGTGGCATCAAACGTCTTTCAAACGACTTAAAATTTGGACACAACCCGAGTCGAAATTTTGGCCCTCATATAAGCCTGCAGGTACTAAATAGAACCTTATTTAGTACTTTTTGGTCCTCACGCCCTATTTAGAACCTTCGGAGCGCTATCTTTTCCATAGTTGGACCTCTTGTGGACCTGCACGTCCTATTATAAC
>JAFFZH010013985.1:9177-19454 GCA_018420115.1 Euura saliciscinereae | reverse complement strand
ACAAAACAAAAAAACTAAAAGAACGAATGACTTATACGTAGATACTGAAAAATTTTCTTTTTTCTATATAAAAAAATGTTAGTGTGGCTTAAAAACACTTGATTTCAAAGTATATATTTTCCGTCACTTTTCTGACTTCAAAATGATTCTTTTAACCCCCATTCATCAACTAACCAAAAAATTACGCTTTTTTTTTAGTCGAAGTTATTTGTTTCCAATAAATTAAAAAAAAAAAAAAAAAAAAAAATTCACATCAATCAATTCTTGATCAGCGTCTATAATTCAAATAAATAAATAAATAACCAACGAATCGTCATCTAAACAAGGAAGCTGCAGGTATAATATATATAAACTTGATTTTCCGTCCTCCGGTGACCAAAGGTAGTGTTTCTCGTTTCTTGCTAACATAATAAGGATCGTCTTTAAAACCTGCGTAAGGTCATCCCGATGAACGAAGAATCTCTCTTTGGCGACCAAGTTTAAAACTTGATGACAGTTCAACCACTGCACTGTAGGTAGGTAGGTAGGTATATATACGCGTATATGTTATACTTTCTGCAGACATAAATGCATTTGCGCGCGTACGTCGCGTCGCGGAGGAGCCGCTGTTTTCTGCACTCCATCGCGTTGTCGTCGTCGTCGTCGTCGTCGTCGTCGCGTACCGGCAAAGAACTTCGGCGCCGCTGCGGCCGTCGCGTTTTATTCGCATACATAAGAGAAAAAGAAAAAAAAAGGAGGGAAATAAATATGAAAAAATAAAATAAAATAAAAAACTACATAGGCGCCATCGTCGGATTCCTCGATCTCAAGACTTCATACATTACAATACTTTTGCTGCGGATTTGAAATCGGTGACGAAATTTAACGACGTGAAACGCGATGAGGAGTATAGATAATACGGAAAATATATTACAGGAGATTGTCGAAAATTTAGGGAAAAAATTGTCTGACTATCTTTTTTTTTTTTTTTTTTTTTTTTTTTTTTTTTTAAAGATCAAGTCGCTGAAATCGAAGAAATGCAGTTCGCATTCAAACTTTTAGAAGTGATTTTGGATAATTTCCTATGATTTCAAGGGCGATTTTAAATTACTTCGGTTCATGATTTGGATTAATTCGTGATTTCGAAGTAATTAGGAATGATTAGATGAGTTGATTTTCGGTTATTACAATTTAGAATGAAAAACAAAATGAAGAATTGATTTGAAATCTTGTGAAATTTTCTTTCAAATCGTTTAAAAAAAAAAAAGATAGTTTTATTTTGAAAAAACTCGAAGTAATTTTTCTGAAGAGTAAACTTCAATGATAATTGTCATGATACTGAACTAGGAGATTGTTCCTCTATTTGAGCGTGAAAACCTTCGTGGGACCGATAAAAAACGGTTTTTCTCTAATAATTAATTAATTTCAAAGGATACCATAATAATCAATATCAATTTGGTTCGCCTAGTATGATAAATTCAAAATTGAGAATGTAAAACAAAACATCTTGATTTACTCTATATATAGTATTCAGAGAAGAAAAAAAAATACCTGAAACAAATAATCCTGAAAAGTTCATTATTATTTTTTTATATAGAAATATGTATTAAAAAAAAGGATTACAACTGCTCTAAGTGGACTCTCAGCTTATCGTCAGACCGCGATTCCATTGAGAGACTTCAACGACTGATTGAATCGACCTTTCCTCTTTCTTTCTTCGACCATTCGTTGCAGTCCCTCGATACTCTTTTTTTTTACACTAAAATCGACAATAATTTCTCTATTTTTTCACATATATACATGCAATCGGGTCTTTCACGGATCGCGTTTTAATATGTAGGTCGGCGCCGTCGCGTTCCAGTATATCTACTTTGCTCTTTCTCTCTGTATCATCATGATGCACTCACGGTCAGTGCGGTATATACTCGTCGTTTAATGTATATCAACGTTTCTTATATGACGCCTCGAGTTACTCGACGGTCGTCACGATCATGATAAAAAAGAAGAAAAAAAAGAAAAGAAAAAAAAATTGACATGGACCGGATGGTGATCGTCTCTTCGATCAGTCATATACATATGATCATCAATACCTTCGCGACGTGAATTAATTTGAGATGAACGAGATTAAAATTATTAGGTCGATATTTATTTTTATCCGCAGTCACGTGGATCAAATATTTATTGAATGATCATTGAACGAATATTTATGAGGTTTCAAGTTCATATGTAACATGTATACAGGGTGAATTCCTAACAACTTTATATTATTATTATTATTATTATAGAGAAGTAAATTAATGTAAATAAAAAAATCATCATACATAGATTAAAGCCAGAAAATCATGCAAATGTTAGTTTTTCATTTTTTTATTTTGATGTTCTTGAATGAAATAAGTGCCGCACAATTATTTGTTACAATTTGTTTAACAGCTTTTATTTCTTGTTATCTCTTTGTAACTTTTGACACAGAACATATTTGTAAAAACAAAAGTTCAGCATCAGCACACAAGAATTTAGTTCCTTAAAATTGTCTTTCATTCCACTCTTCTTCTTCCGGAATAATTATTCTCTCATCCTGTTTGTTACCCGTGCCCAAAAATTACAAAAAAAATTGTGTAGCATATCAATACGTAGGAAGGTCATAGAGCTTTATCAGGAATGACGCTATAGGTATAGGCTGGGGCATAGCATAGCGTCGAAGCGAAGCGCCTAGCTCATGAGTGAGTCAGATACCCCATGCAACTGCACACATTGGATCGTCATTCTCTTACGATTAGTAAGTCGATGCCTCGTTGTAATTCATTACAGCTATTCCTCTGAACTATCTTCAATCTGAACAAAAAAAAAATGTAATTTATTTTTTTCTGTCATACCTGCATGCAAAGTGCGACTTTGCATGGCGGTTTAGCGGGACGAAAGAGGCGGATGGTAGCAGTAAACTTGACTATTTCCAAACTTATTGTCTAGTTTTTCTTTCATGGGTCGAAAATAGTGACAGATGCGGTAGATTTGATCTCAAAAACGCATTTCGAAGCTTTAAAATGCATTTTTAACATCGATGCCACTCCAAGCCCCTCCCATTCTCGACACAGAAATTTGCCACCCTGTATGTTCTTGAAACTGTAAAATCCTTCGTGATTTTCTAGCCACACTAGACCATGTATAGATATTTTTCCATCCGATCGTGACCACCCGGTACAAAGTCGTACGTGTCCACACGCACGACACACACGCGGATTAACGGCCTGCCCACATCTACCTGTGGTTTTCCTCCTCCGGCACTTGACTACCTTCCCTGAGCCCCGTGAGGCCCCTCAGCCTCCCGCTACCTCTCTCTGGCCTATGGCTACACCGTATCTCTGACTCTGACTCCTGACTCTGACTCTGACTCGGGTTCTCTCTACCTGTACCTGATTAGATATCCTCTTTCTCTCTCTCTCTCTCTCTGTCTCTCTCTCTCTCCGAGATTCAGAGAACGCGACTCGCGTCGATTGAGTCAGTCGACGGAGCTGCTTCGTCCAGTGATCATTTTAAACAATCTGACGTTTTTTTTTTTAGTTCCATCGATTATAGGTGTAAATTTGATGATAGAAAGGGATTAAAATTGAACCTATTTTACCTTGTTTAGAAATAATTAAATAAACGTTTAGTTTTTTCCAAAATATATAATTTTTTATCTTCTTCTTTCTTCCTAAGTTTGTGATTAATTTGACACTTTTTTTTTAATTGATTTTTCACACCGTGTGGATTGTGTGTGACAGTGAATGTACAGTGAGTGATTCTCGCGTCCTTGTGGATTATTGGATAATGATTATTTCTGAACGTAATTGTTCTTTGCTGATCCTGCTGCAACTGTATCGAGTATATATATTATCGTAGCAGTGCTGCACAGTCAGAATAATAATAATCAAGAGGCAGTTATCAGGTGAGAATTGTTTGATTAACAAATGCCAGCAGACATAATCTCTATTTGGGCACGTTACATGGTGTGTTGCGTATATATTACGAAATTTCATGAATTACGAAATTATTCTCTCTCGCTTTAATCGAACTGCATCATCGTTCGATCTCGAGATCCGCCATTTTGGTATTTTCATATATATTAAATATACGATTATTTTTAAGACTTTTGGGATTATTCGATATAACGTGAGATCACGACTCGATATAATATTTTTGGTAAACTGCTGATTGTGACGTAGAGATAATTTTTATTATGCAATTACAATATTTAAGACAAATATAATTGACGTTAACGATTATATATTCATCATTAGACGGGGACAAATATTATACAAACAAAATTAATTGTCTAATAATAGAGTTAAACAACTTTCTAATTACAGTTGCGTAACGACGGTAATTCTGCAGTTATTTTTATACACTGATTCAAAAAATAATAATTTCCCGCGATTTTTTGTTTAATAATTATTAATTAATAATTTTATTGCAATAATTGAATATTAATTTAACAGTTTTAAGAGAATTTAATGAATATAATGATATGTTTCGACGTTATATAATGGATTAAATTTTAATTATATATAATTTATTACAATTTTTTCCATTTTTATATTCCTTTGATCAGATTTCGTGTTATGAATTTTTGAAAAAATTAAAAAAAAATAAAAAAACAGTCATCGAAATAAAAAAAATCAAAGAATCATGAAACAGTTTCAATAATAAATTCAATAACAAAATCAATAGTGTATAGTTTTATAAAAAAAAAAAAAAAATAACAAAAATCAAGTCTATTTTTTCAATATTGAAAGAAAAATGTGAAATTTTGCATCAATTATTATTGAAAAATTATTAAATTTCAATATATTACTATCATTATTATTATTATTTGTCGAAAATATACGAGCCAAAGAATTCCTTCTTCTTCTTCGTTTTTTTTTTTTTTGCAATGAGAAATTCCGTAGCAACGACCCATCCGGGTTTCCTCGCCAGCAATGACTGGTTATGAGTCAGTTCATTACAGCAACTAACCAACCGGCGCCGTTGGTACTCGAGAATTAACTTATGCGGCATAGTTTGGTCTCTGAGGTCTTGCGTTAACGACACTCGTACTACTTCTTACACGCTCTAAACTCTTGGATCGGTACAGTGGTTCTTCTTTATTTATTTTATTTTATTTTTTTTTCATCTCATTTTTCTTATCAACTGAATATTACAGTTTTAATAATATCCAGTCCTGTGGTTAGAAGTGTACAAAAAAAATAAAATTATTAATAATAATAATAATAATAATAGTAATAGTGTATCAAAGTGTTCGAAGTTGGATCTCAAGTGACCAAGCGATAACTTCTTCTTGCCTTTGCCAGACACTTATGTATAATATATGATCCTTCATTCAATATTGTACCTACTCACATCGTCGTTATATAAAATAATATTGTATACATATGTATATGAATGTACAGATTTGGGACATGAGTAAGTAGATTAAAATGTTACGATTCTTCCTAATCCCCGCAGTAATTCTTGTTTGTGGTTTTTTTTTTTCTCTTTTTTTATCTCACACTCAAATCTTGATTCTATGAAACATTATATATACATAGATGAGAGAATTTTATAGAGGAAAAATTTAAGATGCGGTTTATCGGTAGATTGAAACTTTAAAAAATGAAATAACGATTCGCCAATCCGTGAAAAACTTCAAATTTAATATTTTTATTTTTTTTTTCGATAAATTTGTCTTAATATTGATACATAATTTAATAGCAAAGTATCTACTAATTAAAAGAATCGATTTTCCCTGTTTTCATAATTCCCCCCTGTGTTTGAATTTTCAAGTACATACAGTACATATGGAATTTTTATCAAAGGAATGATCAACTTTGTACAAAATTATGTATTCGAAATTTGATATATTATATAATATTGACTATATATATATGAAATTTATCTAGAATGTCTTTGAATTTATAAAACTGAAAAAAAAAGAAAGAAATCCACATAAATATATATATTTCAGTGTATAATCATAATTTTATTGACAAGAATTCCTTCTCTCTTGCTCGTAATATATGTATTGAACTTTGGATGAAACGTAAAATGGATTTCGGAGCATTGAATATATATACAGTCACAATGAATTCCATGTTAAACCGCAGAAAACGATGTAATTCCTCACACATATACAATTATTGACGATATAAAAGGGAAAAAAAAGTATATCCAACGTTTGTTGTTCCAACTGGTATTTGTAGCGTAATGTTATATAGAGTCCAAGAACGTTGGCAGTGCTGGCACGCATGCAACAGTAATTTGGAGCTGTTGCAGACTGCACCAGACTGCACCAGACTCGAGAGTTTAGGTTTAGGTTAGTTGGTCTGGGGTCGAGGCCCGCTGCTCCAGCTCTTCTCTTCTCTTCTCTGCTCCTCGTTTCGTGCCCAAAAGCCATGCGTCTGTTTCTGAACTGTGGTGTTTTTTGAGAGAAAAGAGAGAGAGAGAGGAACCTCGACTGGTTATTATGGGTCTTCACAGTGTGCAGAACGATAAAAACTATAAATATAAATATATCGAACACTAGGTCTGTAGATAACGAACCTTTCTTCTTCTTCTTCTTCTTCTTCTTCTTCTTCTTAGCTTTAGACCAATAAAAATATCACTATTTTTTAATCGACTTCAAAAAAGGAGGAGGTTCTCAATTCGGTTGTATTTTTTTTTTTTATGTTTGTGACCTCAGAACTCCGTTATTTATAAACCGATTTGGAAAATTCTTTTTTTATTCGGAAGGGTATACTTTCATATTGGTCATATATAAATTTCATCAAAATCGGTTGAGTAGTTTGGTTTTGAAGTCGGTTTTTTTGTCACTCGTGACGCTTGTATAGCATATATACAGGGTGGCCGATTTAATGGGAGGGGCTCAAGCTAGCCCTGCGGACTACGAAACGGTCGGATGTAGATTTGACCATCCGGGAAAAAACTACACCTGACATGTTCGAAGTTGTGCCACTAAGCCCCTCCCATTATCGACCCGTGAATTCCGTCACCCTGTATATCGCGTATAAAAAATCATTTAATCGTATCAAGCAATGAATATTTTCTCTTCTGTGGTTCAATATATATATATACAGGGTGAGTTATCTCCGAGTCCGAACGAGGGAGGGACTTAACACCGCTGATGCTCCGCCCCCTGGCGTATCACAAACTCGACCAGACTAAGACAGTATCGGACGGCTTGATGTAAACTTAGATTTTGGTAACATTTTGCGATACGCCAAGGGGCGGAGCCATCAGCGGCGACAAGCCCCTCCCTCGTTCGGACCCGGAGATGAATCACCCTGTATATTTGGGGTATATCTTCTTATCTGTCGTTATTCAACGGTCTCTGTCTCAGTTTACTTCTCAAATACAGACTACAAACTATATAACGAACTTTGATCGTATGATTTTAGGCTCCGTTAGCATGTTTATTCATGCGGTCACGTGTTTACTTGTTTTGTGTTATTTTGTTACTTTAAACAGAGATAAAGAAGACAATGAATTCCTATTTTTGAATCGTTATTCAAATATACGGTATTTGTTTCCTCGGATCTAAAGTAACAAATTTTCAATAGAAATGGTCGCTTTCTGATTAAATAAAATTTATAGAAACTATATAAATTATAAATAAAATATATAACTAATATAATATAATTGAAAATCATTTGATTTCAAACGCCGAGTGACGTCACATAGTAACTCGGATCGCCATCTGCGGGCGGAAGATACCGCGTGACGTCACGTGGTACCGCGAAATTCAAACGATATATGGAAAAAAATGGGATCTAAAATTGAATTAGACGAAAAAAGGTTTTTTTTTTCAATCCTGATGACAAAATAATCACGAATTTTCCCTATTTTAGCATTTTGTACACAGTGTTTCTATTCTTTTTCATATTTTATATGAGATCGTTAATAATGACGTTTCGTTTCTTTTTAATTATAGTTTCACAACGTTTATACTCGAAGGATTAACGAAACGAACTTTTGTAGCAACTTTGTTTGCTGCATATCACGTACTAGCGTGTATTGAAGTAATCGCAGATTTCAAGAATGAGATATAAAATGTTTGAGGAAAAAAATATACGTCATTTGCGGCATGGACATATATAACTTTCTTTGTAATCGTTACGTCACATCAGGTACCACATCCTCAAACATTTCATGTGGTTCTTCCATATAGAGAACAATTGAAATTTTCAATTTTTGCAACGATACGTAGGATATGGAAATTTTATCGTTACATAAAACTGTCAAATATGATGAAAATTTTTTATTAAGAACAAAAAAAAAATCAAACAGTTTTTCTTCTTTTGATGTTCTGCCAAAATTAATGTTTAATTCTAGCGGTAAATAATGAAAAACACAATGTGTGTTTTTTTTTTACAACCTAAAACATTATTTAATCAAAATGAGATGAAGGAATTATTATGATTAGAATTGTATTGAGATTCTTAGAAATAGATGATAATTTGTCACGATAACAAATAATGTGAAATAAACAAACATTTGGTTTACGAGGGTCTGTAAATATTATAAGAATATTTAATGATGAAACGTAGTATGGAGTATTAATATAGTATATGTAAGTATTTATATATAGTGTCTAATATGCTCGGCCTATTTTTAGCAAACTTTTTCTAATCCTGCATAAGTGTGTGCAACACGCTTAGAGCGTATAGCACTATGGCTCACAGTCTGCAGTAGCTAATATAACACTGTACAAAAAATGATTGTTAATTTACTACACATTAAATAAACGAAAGTATATAATTGTAAAATTGGAAATTTAGTTGGAAATTTATACACTTTTCACAAAAATACGAATTTTTTTTTTATAAAATTGTCTACCAATTAGTGAATTAATTTTTTTTTTTCTACCAAAATGAGAAGTGATTCACAATTGAAGATTTCTTATAGAAAAAGGAATGAAATTTACAAATCCTGGTGATTTGATTCAAATTAATATAAAACATGTTGAAATTTTATATTTGTGTCTTAATATTGAAAAAAATATATACCGAGTCTTCAATATTGGTATGGTTCTATTGAATTCATGAAACTGTTTGGGAGATTCGAAATATACTATGATTCTTTTTTAGTTTTCAGTGACAAAGCGGTATTTCGGTCAATTATCAACAGTCCATCCGATTAAAAGCGTGAAATTATCATTTTTTTCGTTCATTCTGCAATATTTTATGATCCGATTATAGGCAATTATTGTAGCTAGTGAAAACCCATTTTTAAATGAAATTTTCATGAATTTTCATATCGTATGAGTATTCAGCCGAATTTTTCAAACCATTCTGTACATAAAATTTAGTATAATCTTTGCTATGAAATTACCGAATGATTTTCAATTTTCAAAACTGTTCTATGAATATTAAAATATTGAAAAAGGCGAATTTTAATATACAAAAAATACATGTTAATTGCTTCACATACTTTTTTTTTATGAAACTTAATACACAAATTTCTAAAAGATCAGTCGAGGTGGCCAGTGTAAGTGTATGTGGCTGTTATTACAGTCGAGAGAGAGATATCTCTGTACACTTATTAGTATCCATTCTGTACTAAATAGATACTGTATATAGTTGTATATATATACATCAACGTATAATGTTATGGGGAAAATGAAAGGTCCGTGCTGCTGCTGCAGGCAGGCATAACTGATCGCTAATAATCATATAAGTAGTTTTAGATTTCACGTCTGACGCCGTCGCGTCGTTGAAGAAAAATTGTGGAAAATATGTGACTATTTTCTTGTCGCTAAGATATCTAGAGATCTATTTTAGTGTCTGCAGTGTTATTTTTTTTCTTCAACTTTATACACAGTAAATTGAAACCCTATGTACCTGTATATATATATATACGTATTTATCTCACGTACATGTATTTAATATATATTCACGTGTGCAGGGAGATAGAAGAAGGAATCTGAGACTATAACACAATCGCTAAGGTTGTCGTGAGACGCAGATAACGCGATACTAGTGCATCGTGACATCAGAAACCGGAAACCGTATTGTAGGATATATAATAACGAAGCGTGTAATTTCTATATTTCCTGGACAGACTAGATTTAGTATTCATTTTTATTTTTATTTTTTTGTTCGTAAAAGATAATTTGAAAATTCAAAAAAAAATTGAAGAATTACATGATTGCATAAATGACAGAAGATTAAAAATCGCAAGAAAAAAATAATTAAAATTGCTATTTTGAGGAAGCATAAGTTTTTGCAGAAGGTAAAAAATAATGTCACTATAACTTTACGTTTTTTGCACTGACCCCCCCCCCCCCC
>JAFFZH010013984.1:35735-61812 GCA_018420115.1 Euura saliciscinereae | reverse complement strand
ATCGGGGGGCAGATATTCACTCACATGGGTCGCGAGTAACTATTTTTTCGTACCGAAATTTCGAAATATTCGTACACTCTTCTGGTCACAAGTTTGCTGACTTTGGTTCGAAAAAATTGAATCACGCGTCCAAAATACGCGAAATCGTGACCAGAAACAGCCTGTCGTACTCAGATGTCCTTTTGAAACATCGAATTTGACAAATTTTCGTTGGAAAACGCGATTTTTGCACCCGACGTGTAAATTCGTTGATGAACGAAAAAAAATTGATTTTCACGTACCTTCGTTCGAAACGCGTTTTTTTTTGCACCCGACGTGACAATTCGTTGATGAACGAAAAAATCGATTCTCATGTGAATTAGAAAAATACTTGAAAATAACCATTTATTTGCAATAAAAAATTATTTATAACAATCTATTCATTTCTAATCAGTTTCGAGATGATATTTAAGGTAAAATTTAATTGAAAGAAAAAAAAAAATTACATGCCATGACGACTGACTGACTGGGTCAGTCAGTCGGATAAACCCGGGTACGGACTGAGTGTGTATCTCTGTACATAGATGTCCCCACCGGGCTTCCGTACCACCGGGCTTCCGTAGTTTAGGGTACTACGATTCACTACAATCGAGTATATTTTATCAATGTGGGTGAAATTTGATTGAAGAATTTCGGAAAATTGATCGAAAGATTTTTCTCACGCGAATCAACGCGGTGGACGTTCTTAGCTGTGTCGAATTAATAATCGAACTATTGATCAACGTGGCGTGAAAATTTGACAGCTCGTATAGATTGTTGATACCGGCTAACGACCAGAGATTGATTTGATATTCCAACGAACAAATAAACGCAATAATGTCGGAAAACAAGACGATAATAACTCAGGTAAGCAGCCAACACTATTCCATGGATTCTTTTCCCCAAATCGCGGTGTTTATTGTCACCGAGGTAAACCTAACCTCAAAAAGTTATACGCAACGTGTTACTATAATTTTTCCTTCTTCAAAATATTCATACAAAACATCTATTAAATGTTTTTATCACACAGTTTGACGGAGTTTTCCTGATTCGTATATTTCATATTTTAGTATTATTCAATTACCTTTTCAGATGCAGATAGTCGAGGACTCGTTGGAAGCGTCGCTCCACAAGGTCGGAGTGATTGAGAAGAAGCTAAAAACTAAATTACTGACGATAGAGAATCGTAACAGACTCGAAGGAGAGTTGGAAGAAGTTAAAGACGTGCTTTCCAAGAATCAAAAAGCACTGAAAGACCTGAGGCATGAAAATACACGAACGTTTATGATAGCTGCGAGTTTTGTATTTGCCTGCTTTCTACTATTTGGACTATACTCGTTGATATTTGGTGGGATATGAGAAACCGCAGCCCAAACATGACTCAGAATCGTACAGAAGAGACTAATTTCCATGTCTCGTGGTTCCGGAAACAGAATTTGTAAGATTGCGAGAAGAAATGTTGAACACAGTTTTCAGTATTATATAATAAATACTCTATTTTGGAGACTCTATCATTCGTATCGTTACAGTTGGAATTTTAACGGACTAATCGAATCAATCAATTAATTAATATCTCTGACCGAGGAGAGTCACTCAATTCGAATGTTTAATACAAACCTCAGGGAAGAAGAAAAAATCGAAAGAAAGAATAATTGATTCTTTTAATTATTCTTTCTTTCGATTTTTTCTTTCTCCCTGAGGTTTGTATTGAACACTCGAATTGAGTGACTCTCCTCAGTCAGAGATATTAATTAATTGATTGATTCGTTTAGTCCGTTAAAATTTCCAAAATGAATACCCTAGTTTAGTCTAGATTCGATTTTATAATCCATTTTTTATTAAGTAGATTTACTGACGATAATAATAAATATTGACCTAATTCCAATACTTTGAATACTGTACAAGATTTTCTATCATTTTACTGTATCAGAGGAAGAAAGTTAGAGAGAGAAGAAAAAAGAAAAGAGTTTATTGTGTTTCTCACATGTATATTATAAATAATGATCAATAAACAAATCTATTTATTCACAAAAGATATACTATAGTATTATGTATATATTAATTTGTATATATTTGCTCAAGTTAAATGCCATCCTTTGTATTGCCACGTTAAATGTATCAAACTATGTATCATATTAAATTAATAAAGTTGATCGATTGTCTAGAAAAGGCATCTCATTGCGGAATAAGAAAATCGTACTGCGCAGCACCAGCTTGTCTGCTCCGAACGAATTTCGCGTGAATTTCTCCGTCCAAGTAGCTACCTCGGACGGCTTCGTCCTCCTTCATCGCGCTTCTCCACTCCAGCTGCAAAATAATCATCAGAAAATTAGTCTTCTCGAAGGCATCTATCATGGGTTGCAGGTTTATCGCTGACCAGTCGGAGGAAACGGTCCCTGGGCAGGACGAACTGATCTCCTCTGAGGATCCTGATCAAATCTGCTCTCTCGCACCACGGCCATATCATCAGATCCAACATCCCAGGATTCTTTCCGCCAAAGTAGGGAGTTCCTCGCGAGACGAGCTCTCGGTCGAATACTTCAAGGCCCTTGAGAATCTCGTCAAAGTGTTCGCGCTCCATTGTGGAGCTCGAGTAGACCTGGAATTTGAAATTTGAAGAATCAGAACAGACTCGAAGCAATTGATGATTGTGTTACCTTGTACATAGTCGATATCACGGAGCTGAACCTTTCTATCAGCAGCTTATCTTTCGCCTTGGCCAAAGGATTGTTTGGGTAGAGCCGATGCTCGGGGTAAGCTTCGTCCAGATAATCAGCAATGATTAAACTCTCATAGAGCACATTTCCGTCCTCGAGTTCCAGCAGCGGGACTTTGCTCAGTGGATTTTTCTCAGCTAGCCATTCCGGCTTGTGCGTTAGGTTTATGTAAACCACGTCGTAGCTGGAAGCGAGAAATTAGATTTTCGGGTCACAATAAGCGGATTAAAATTGCGACTGGCGATTGCGAATCTTCCTTCGCGATCGTCGCTGCGATTTACAGAATTTCGGAGTGAAATAAGGCGAGGATTTGGAAGCGAGAAGCTTGTATCTAGTCCGTGGCTTCAAAAACCTGACTTACGGAATTTTCTTAGCGTCCAATACGAGGTGTATCCTCTGGGCGTACGGGCAGAACCGCATGCTGTACAGCCGCAATTTTCCAGGGACTAAAGGCGGTGCCTTGGATCCTGAAAAGAAGCAAAATTGGGTCAATATTACTGCGAGATTAAATTGATAACAAAACGGCGATTATAATCGACACTGTTGAGTTTTTGAGTTTATTGATTATCATTATACATATATTGTTAAACTGACCAACGCTCAGATGTTTAGTGCTCATCGTTGATTATCGCTGTTCAAAAAAATTGACAGTCGATTGTTTCGTTTCCAGGCGCGTGTTTATCTGCTCGATGTTGACTGACACGAGATCGCGGACGGTGGTCGCTGCTGACGATTGCGCAAACCGGGTCTCTCCTTGATCCTTGATAAGACTTTAGCTTGACTCTCTACGTCAGCAGTTGCGGTTTTGAATATGCCGCGAATTCTAAAATCCGTTTATTAGATTGATCTAGTTATTTGGTCTACGTACAATTTTCAGACGGTGAAGGAGATCTGAATTATTAATTTTTTCGATCACTCAAGCTTTTAGCTATGATCTACAGTCCGAATAGTCGAACCCTCGTTGCAACACGCCCTTACGAAACAAGTAGCAGAGTTACGCCTGATTATAGGCAACTTGCAGACCGTCGATGCACGCAGGGTCCAAAAATATCGCACCACAAGGCGCCATCGTGACGAAATTAAATTCAAAACCGAATATTTTCATCTGAGTTTTGATTTTTTAAATTTACTTTGTATTGCAATAATTGATGGAAAGATGGATCATTAGAATAATAAGATTCTTTATTCATAAATTTTGTATACGTCGATAATGTTTCCTTTTTTCAATTCTTTCATCAATTGAATAAAAATGGAATAAGAGATGTAGTAGTATAGCAGAGATAACTTGAAGCTACAGTAGAACCTTGATTATCTTGGATAATAAGAACTCGAATGTTGTTTATGCCATAGATTGTATTTGTGTTGCTCCTGCTCGAATATAAAATGGGTTCATGTGATTCCAGTGAACTTGGATAGTTAGGGCTCTACTGTATGCGTACATTATATACCTATATACCTACATTGATTGGTCATCATAGCAAAAACGGAATTGAAAAAAAATTCGACCTAATTCTTTCGAGCTATTGTATATGTTACGTATGTACTTCATACACTTAGGTATACCAAGAGGTTTTTTTACTAACTGACCTTGATGTGTCAGGCCTGACACTTCCCTGTTTCACCGTAATTGAGTTTTGACCTGAACAAATATTATTAGCTGTGCGACCGAAAATCATCGTGTTGGGGGAAACGAATAATTTGCATAAAATTCCGAATATTGTTTTTAATTTTGAAACAGTTTATCTAATTCGTCAGTTTCAATTTTGCAAATCTTAGATACTTTACAACAACAACCCAAAAAATCTTCGGTTGGTATTTTTTTTCATTAAAATAAGTCAATTCGCTCTCCAGATACAATCTTAATTTTTTGGCGGGAATTTTGCTGTTTAAATAATTGAAAAACTATTGGATCGATCAAATCCAGAAATTAAAAACTCTGTTAAAAAAAAAATTCATCAAAACCTTGTTACTCGTTCCAGAGATATCATAGACAAAAAATTAATGACGAGTCATAGCTCACACACTCACACCGAGTGTTCATTTGTCAGTAGTTGGAAGCTGAAAAGGTGTACATACGATAAAAATTTAAGTGTAATTACAATAACTTAATTTTTTATGCACGTTTATTTGACGTAACGAAATTCTATATTTATATTAATTACTATACCATCGTAGATGATTAGTTTTTCTTTATTAATATACAAAATAGAGAAAATATTCGCTGGCTTATCACGCTAAACACTTTGACTGCGTTTGTATGTAATATTTTAATCGATAATTATTATCGTTATCGGTGCAAATATCATCCAATATTCATGCATCGGAGGTAACATCAGTCAGTGATTGAGCTATCGTCGCAGACAGCACTGGTCAACCACCTCATTCAGGATATCATAATTTGGAACACCATTTTTTCTACTGCGAAGAAATTTGACGTGTGATTCTCCGTCCAAATAGTAGTCTCGTACTGCTTCATGATTTTTCAACGTGTTTATGTATTCCAGCTGGAAAAAAAGAAAATTTCTAGTTTAAGCTTCAAAACAGTTTGACTTAAAATTCTATGCCCAGGATTTTCGGCTCTCTAATCAAAGAAAAAATAAGAATTCCTGTCGGTCATCAAACACCCGGAACTAAGTTTCTGGATCCACCACGTATTAAGTCAGACTCGTACTTCTGAGTCTTTGAATCGTAGATGAAATTATTCAGTATTTAAATTTCGGCGAGAAAATTCATACAGAAATTTCAATCTTCTAGAAACAGTCGTCCAATTTTTTGCAGAATTTCATTGATTCTAGAATGACTTGGATATAAACTAATGTTCACGTGATTCTTGATGTTTGAGAATATTTGCGACACTATACGGAACATTCCCAACTGACTAACCAGTCGAGGGAAACGGTCTGGGGGGAGAAGAACCTCGGTTCCGACCAAGGACTTGACAAGGTCGATTCTTTCCAGCCACGGCCATATCATGAGGTCCAAATACGCAGGCTTCTCTCCTCCGAAGTAGACCGTTTCCCTTTTAGCCAGTTCTTTCTCATATATTTCCAGAGCGTTCAGGAAAGCGTCGATGTGGTCAGCGGCCTCCTCAGGGTGCCAGTAGAACTTTGGGCGTGAAAATGATGAAAGTATTATTCACAGGGTAATAAAAATAATAAAAAATAACAGAAAGTCCTCTAAAATTATAAAATCAATATTAACAAGGTAATAAGAAGAGTAAAAACAAGAGGACGTGCTTTGTTACAATTGATTATTACATACCTTGCCAAAAAGTGCTGTTACAGCGCTGAATCTTTCGACGAGAAGCCTGTCCTTGGCCTTGGCCAAAGAATCCTTTGGATGTAGGGGATACTCCGGGTATGATTCATCGAGGTAATCAGCTACGATGAGACTCTCATAGAGCACATTTCCGTCCTCGAATTCCAGCAGCGGAACTTTGCTCAGTGGGTTTTTCTCAACTAGCCATTCCGGCTTGTGCGTCAGGTTTATGTAAACCACGTCGTAGCTGGAAGCGAGAAATGAGATTCTCGGGTCACAATAAGCGGATTAAAATTGCGACTGGCGATTGCGAATCTTCCTTCGCGATCGTCGCTGCGATTTACAGAATTTCGGAGTGAAATAAGGCGAGGATTTGGAAGCGAGAAGCTTTTATCTAGTCCATGGCTTCAAAAACCTGACTTACGGAATTTTCTTAGCGTCCAATACGAGGTGAATCCTCTGGGCGTACGGGCAGAACCGCATGCTGTACAGCCGCAATTTTCCAGGGACTAAAGGCGGTGCCTTGGATCCTGAAAAGAAGCAAAAATTGGGTCAATGTTACTGCGAGATTAACAATTGTTAACAAAACGGCGGTTATAATCGACACTTGAGTTTTTTAGTTTATTTATCATCATTGTACATATTCTTAAACTGACCGACGCTCAGATGTTCAGTACTCATCGTTGTTTGTCTTCGGAAGCCCGGTGCGAACCAAAACACTGTCTGAATGAATACCGGCGATGGTGTGCTTGACGTGTCAATGTCCCAGCAGAGAATGCCATCGCGTATTTATATTGAACTCCGGAACGAGGTGGAGGGGATAGTTTGAGACGAAATTAGCTGTCCAGTCGCGATGGAGCCGGTTATCGTTACGTCTCGATGATAACACTCCTCGTTCTCCCAACCCTGAGAACTTTCAACTATTCACCGGAACAACATCGAGCAGCTGACATCGCGCCTTGATGCAGGCAGCCCGCGAGCCATCAGTGAAACACTGAAATATGGCAATATGGTTGTACTTGTAGGCATCGAGTACGCAGCGAGATGGCGCCACGAGTTGAATTGAATGTGGCGCCCTTTTGGTGACAGTCTCAAGAACTATTATAGCTGCAAGTGGCAGAGCGGGAATCTGATGCAGATTGAATAATTTGATATCAATTCTCGTTGTTGATAAGTAGATAAGCGAATTGAGATAATAAACTGAACCTTGGAGAGTCTGTGGACTATGTCAGACAATGAATATTAAAGGTTCATTTCCATTCTAGTAATTTTGATATCAAATGAACCCAGAAATCCAGTTGGAACGAATAAATGAACGTTAAAATTTTTTTTTTTTTAATCGTCAGAATGAAAACAAAGTAGAGCAAGATAATAACGTCAATGTTTTTGTTCTCTTTTCCTTTCAGTCAACTAAACAATCAAGGGAGGGGGGTGAATCCTTATCATGCCTATATAGAAATTAACTGAACACCGATGATTTTAAATGGAGGATCAATATACATATCTATGTATTTAGAAAAAATTATCAACGAATATTGAGTAATGTTTATTTATATTTTTCGAAGAGTCATACATCCACAACAGCAAGCCGCGTGCCTCCATTATGCGTCAGGAAATTCGTCCCAAGAATCGATAGTACGAAGATAAAGAAACAGAAAAGAGTTTTAAAAAAGCGCCATAGATAAGCCAATTTTCTAAACTATCATTTCTTCTTTACGTTCGTCTATTATCATCGTCGAGTGAAGCTTGCGGTGTAAAAGAAAACGAAAAAATCCAAAGAGCGATTTCGTGGCTTCGAGGGTTTAACAAGAGCCGAGAAGGCCTCGCCTATGTTGTTGTTGAAGAAACGAATAGGCGCGCGGTGTTCGTGAGTTGGGTAAACAGAAAAAGAGGCGCTCGGGGCGAGAGGAAAGGAGGAAACGGAGGAAAAGGGGAACCGAGGGTTGGACAGCGACGGAGAGACACAAGCAACGATAAGAAAGAGACAGGATAGATTGAAGAAGAGAGAGCGGCGACGGAGGGAGAGCGAGGCGTAGGCGAGCGAGGTTCTGATTGGTAGCGGAATCGATTAGCCGCTGTTGAGGCACCCCCGTACCGCTACCGGAGTTTCGGCGACGCCGCGAATTTCCCGGACCAAGGTTTCCTGTTGGTCCCGCCTCCAGCCCTCCGGCCCTCTAACCCTCGGCCCTCCGTCCCTCACCGTTTCCCATGGCAACCCTCATGAGCCCCGCGCGCCACCTTGCTATCTCCGATTCACCGCTTCGGGGGAATCCCCTTCCGTACTGCAAGACTCCCACCTATGTTACTGCCATGTTATACGCGTAGCACTGCCTACCTGTGATTTGTATTTTTAAATAGACAATAAAGGTGTGAAACCTGAGAAACTGAGTATTATATAGTACTATTGATTGATCTTTTCATTTTTCCTCAATTGATTCTGTATTTTTAATGTTACTAATTCGTAGTTTTAGGTTTGAAAACAATTTCTTGAATGATAGAACTCGAATATTTGATCAATCTGGTTCCATAAGCTAGAATATAAGTTTCAATTCAATGCAAAATTTTCTGATGTAATCGTGGTTTTCTACCGACCCTGACGATGACTAACCATGCCTCAGTCGAAACGTCGGTCACAATCAAAAGAAGGCAAATTTTTTTAGATCCCAGTCAGCACAAAACTGAAAATGACTAAATGTTGTCTAATAGTTGTCGTAAAGATGACGTATGCAACACTTTTTGACGTCTGAGTGTTGTCCAAATCCAAAAGACGTCTCAAAAATGTCATTTGGACTCAGACAACATTTATACGTCAAAAAGTGTTGCATACGTCATCTTTACGACGACTATTAGACAACATTCAATCTTGTTCAGTTCCGTTTGTGAGTTGCGTTACACTGGCTGGATTTCCAGACTTGGAGAAAATGTCGGATCTGGTGATTTTGGAATGAACCTTTCAACCTATGAAGAAGACCCTCCCGGCCTCCCGCATGGGGTCGAAGAGTCATTAATGAGTTTGATGTTTTCAACCAGCTCACCTTCGATACCAAGTGTCTCGATTTTTTCGTTGACGATGAGTATGTTCTCTCTAAACTTCTTGGATTGAGAATCTTTGATCCTCTGATGGACTGAAAAATCATTCCACGCGATGCGGTGGAAATTTGAGAGTTGAGAAAGTTACTTCGACGCGATTTTCTCTGTTTTAACTTTTAAGTTTGTAGAAAATGAAACGCTTGGACACATATTTTCATGGATTGATCGAATGTAGATTAATTAACGTAGAATAACTCAAGATGGTTGGGCTTGTGATTGATTTTGCCGACGACTGATACAACCCCATCGGCTCATTTAATTAGAACATGGCGACTTTAATACAAGCGCACGACAACAAGAACAACAACGGCTAACCCACCTGAGAATGTAGAGCAGATCATATTTATTATTCTTGTTATTCGGTGAATAGTCAGTTAATATTTCTTGTTGTTCAACATGTTGATGAGTATTTAAATATTGTCTCCAAATCTTGCTCTCATTCTGTTTCAGGGGGGCTGCGTATCTACCTAACGTATCATATTCTAAATTTAAAACTCATACTCATCCGGCGCACTAAAAAATAGAACAGAAAAACAAAAAACAATAATTTCGATTCTGACAATAGGAATAATAATAATAATAATAATAATAAGTAATATTAATGGCGAGTAACAGATTTAGGAATGAAAATAATAATTGTAATATCTATGTGTGTACAATAATAATAATAATAATAATAATAATAATAATATTATTCTATCCGTGTTAATGAGGTTCGAAATGATGTCGGATAATCACACGGTCATTCAAACACCATAGAATCCCTCATTCGTACATTTTTTTCTTCTTTTTATTTCACTTTATAGCACAAAACCCATTTTCTCGCACTCGACTAGGACCGCTATGCGCCTACGTGTAGTTATTTTATATTCTAAACATGAAAACACTCTATCTACAATTCGGTGTCCCACGAGGAGTTTCTCGAGCCGAGCTGCGCTACGTTATCACTTCAAGACAACGTATCACATCTGCAACGCAGTCCGGTACAGGGAATACTTCTCATCGTCAGCCCCCGTGGGACCGTTAAAATATTTTTATTATTTATAGTTTTTTTTTTATTTCCTTATTCTGTTCTTCTTATTTTCAGTTTTTAGTTGTTTTTTCGGTTTTATTATTCTATATGTATAGTATTATAAGTTATATATTTACGATAGTTCTTAGATCTTAGATTAATATGATACAATTATAATAGGTATGTGGCTTATGTATTACGGTTCTTTTTTTTTACTTTTCCTTTTTCTGCTTCTTTTGTTTTCTTAAATCTTGACAAAGGTACATTTTTTTAATCATTCATTCTTCATTCAATTATTCAATTGTGTCTTTTTTTCTTCACGATTCTCGCAGAGTTGACACTTGAATAGCGAAACACCGAAGTAACGGAACAGCAAAATTTGAGCTACTTGATTGCAATCTCGTTTTTATAAATTTGTATTATATATTTGTATTAATAAATAAATTTGCTGTAGGTATCCATATTCTTGAGCAGTGAAGGGACACTTTTACATTGAAATAAAAACAAAATAAAAAAAAAACACTCGGGGGTGGATAAAGAAAAACTGGAAATGTCTGAAATGATCTGAAATTTTAGGCATGTCCAAAGTATACTTCGGAGCGTCGCTCATGTCATCCCCAATCGAGAAATCTTAATAACAAGAAAGTAATATACACGAATTATTTATAACTTATGGATAACTATCTATTAAAAGTCGTCGATAATCGTGATGATTGTGGGTAATATACATATATATTCAATATACTCACAAATCAACGATCTTAACACTCACCCCCTGCACACGTACCCCCTCAGATAAGTCTTTCAAAGTAGGGAGGAGGCTGAGAAACTCTCAAATTTTTCACTATCGTATATTTACAAGATCATCGTTCGGTGTCCCACTATCATAATTCTTCACAATGCACTTGAAAAAAAGTGTCATTTTTCATTTTTTTTCGGGATTTAAAATTGGTCACGTGTTCACCTATAATACGTCACGTATTTTTATACAACACACAGTCAACTGTTATCACCTATGACCCCCCCTTTCTCTCCTAGGTGGATAAATAACGAATAAACTAAAGAAAAAAAGATAAATTAAAATAGTAAATTTGAGATTCTAAGAGAGTATTAAAAAATGACGGGAATGGCACGGTATGGCACAGCACAGGGTCACACACACACACAGCACGTGTCGGGGCACGGCGCCAGTATCAAGTGGTTAGTAGCTGATAGTATTCGAAGCTCAACGCGGGGCTCCCAGGGCACCCCAGTGCTCGGCGGTGGGTCATGTGTAATGAGGATAAGTACCAAGGTGCGGTGGTACGTGGCCGCTGGCCGTGTGGTGACCGGCGTACAGGTTCGCCCCGGGACTTGACCAGTAGCTCGAAGCGGACTGGAAGAGGCCTCCGGGAACGGATACGGAAACGGAAGCTGCCGGGGGTGGCATTAGATTAAGTTTGGCGTGACCGTACCCGGACATGAAGAGTTCGCTTTGATATTTGTACGCCGCGGGATCGGCGGCGGCCGGTTGTGTGGCCGCGGCCAGTCCTTGGAAGTCGAATTTATAGGCGTACCTCTTACCGTGTACTTTCGTCATTATATTTTTATCGTAGTAATACCTGAAAAAAGATTTCATTCAACGAATAGAATCAATCGTCACGCTGTTAGAAATTTCTGTATCAAGTTTCATAAAAATGTATGTGAAGCAACTAGCATATACTTTTTGTACATAAAAATTCAACCTTTTGAAAATTCAAAAACATTCGGAAATTTGGTAGCCAAGATTATACTAAATTTTATATACAGAATGTTTCGAAAATTCGGCTGAATACTCATATGATATGAAAATTCACGATAATTTTATTTAACACTGGGTTTTCACTGCTACAATAATTGTCGAATATCAGATCATAAAATATTGCAGAATGAACGAAAAAATGAAAATTTTATGCTTTGAATTGGATGGACTATTCATAATTGACTGAAAACTAAAAAAGAATCATAGTATGTTTTGAAATTCAATACAACCATATCAAACTCGGTATGTTTTTTCAATATTAAGACACAAATATGAAATTTCAAGATTTTTTATATTAATTTTCATTTAAATCACCAGGATCTGTCAATTTTAATTTTATTCCTGTTTCTACTCAATCCATGGATTTCAACCGACGAGATTTTGTGATTGACAAAATAATTGCCACCCAACTCCGCAGTTCATTTTTTTTTATTAACGAATCCTCCCAGTGATTGAAACTCTTTTTCCACCGTTTTGATCGATGCAACACTTTTTTTTCCCTTTTTTTTTTATCGCAACACGATTACACGAAGCATTTTTCGAATCACGAGTCTCGAACTGTCGAATCCATGAATCCGATGGAAATTTGTGATGCCGAAAAAATGGTCATTTTGGGTTACGGACGAAAAATAGAAGAACACAACTCTGACTCACCTCAGGGCTCTGGACAGCTTGTCGTAGTTCATGTTAGGTTTTGATTTTCTTTCTCCCCATCGTCTGGCGACCTCGTCTGGATCGGTGAGTTTGAATTCTCCGTTTGTACCCTCCCACGTGATGCAGGCCGCGTTACTCGAGTCTGACAATAGCTCGAGTAAAAATTGCCACAGTTGAATTTGACCGGAACCAGAACTTGCTAGTCGACTACTAGTCGCGCCAAACATTTGGTAGGGATCTGAAATCGAGACGGAAAAAACTCTATTGTAGAGAAACAAGCATCGGAATTTCATTATTTCCAGCTTCCGGTTCCTCTGTTTCTCGGAGAAAAGAGGAAATTGTTGCAATCACTCCGAAAATGAAAAGTTGACAACACGATTTGGGGTCTAAAGGATCACCTCCAGGATTTTTACCAAATCTGGCTGAATCGAGGCAGTTTTCCCAAACTTGGAACTGATTAGATTTTGGCTTTGATCGGTTCTGTACTTTCAGAATTATTTGAATACGGTTTTTTAGGCCACACTAATTTCGTTTAGAATCAAATTCGAAAAATCTGGGGTATTATAGGATTTTCCAAATTTTTTTTTTTCATTCTCACTACGAAATCTCCGTCGGTTTCGCGTCGCAGCGTTTCGGCTATCGCCCTTAAAAGCTTTACAATGCGTCATCAGCGCTGCAGTGGCAGCGGGCTCGACAACCGTGGAGCACCCTACAACCTATACAAAGGATATAATAGCGGCCCTACAATAGAATGGACTTCATTTGGCTCGTAATAATTCTCAATTGAAAAGATGACGAGAAAAACATCTTTGAAATAAATATCCCACTGTAACAGAGACCAATCATCGAACGTCTCGAGGGGTTCGAAAGTTAGCATTTTTCCGATTTCTGGGAAACTGCAAAAACTGCAATGACGAAAATCGTTCAGAATCTGTGGTTTTTCTGTATCCAAAAGCGCGGTGCGACCCTTAAAACAATCGGGACCGTTGATCCAAAGAATACCGGATTCCATCGAGGCTGTAGAATGTTGGTGAACCCATGTGGGGCGATCGACCCCGTGAATACGAGCAGTGATCGTCTTTTGATCGCCTTTTGATCGAACGGTAATTCACTTACAAGTTAATAATGGACGGGGGGGTTGGAAGCGGAGACCGGGCGGGGCGGCATTCCCATTTATCTGGTGGCTGACGAGGGCCCGGTGGACAGACGTAGAGACGGAGAGAACCGACGGACGGATGGAGGATCGCCGGCCACGTCGAACACCCTGACTCGGGACTCCATCAACCCCACATTGACGGAGGAGCAATAGCCGTGAAATATATCGATTCTAATGTTATACGGTTGCAGATCTTGGTCCATATAGCCTGTAATGCTCCTGTGTTTGGGGTAACACTGAGACCACATGGAGATAAAAGTAGACCCGGAGGCGTTTTCGCGGGAGGAACTCCTACCTTTGTGCCAGGCGATTTTATTGCCGTACTTTGAGTACACTTTGATTTGTTGCTATCTATACTCTTGGCAGAGTTTCACCAACTACAGTGAAACCTTATGACGTTTTTCTCGTTTATACGTGACAATTCTTTGGTCCTCGCAGTAAATTTGCAGTGCTGAGGTAGTACTTAAGTAGGACTTAAAAGTGTTTAAATGAGGTTTCACTGTATCTACATCAGATTCGGATGGGAAACCGGGGGGATACAAGGCACAGAAGTTTGTGAAATATCCACTAAATCCACTGAAAAATGTCATTGATTGACTGTGACTTTTATAAAAGTGATCAAATGTCCGATGAATCAATTTTGATTACATCTGAATTGTGTCTATCTTCTTTATTCCGCGATATCTCGCTTCCGGTCGCTCCTGAGCGAAAAATGATCGACACCGATTTTGAAGGTCTCGAAATTATCTACAAAACGAACGATGACACTTTTTAGCGTAGTATCAGCCGTTTGGGAGATACAGAGGTTTGAAAAGTCAGGGTCTGATGACAATCGAGGGAAATTGTGTGCTTTTATGAATTGATAAAAATTTCATGTTTCACAATTGCAACAAAGACAAGAAAACACTGAAATAAGCTGTAAACTCTAGTTTGAATCCAGTTGAAATAGCTTTGAAATCGCAGACATTCACTTCAAAATCACTGTAGTTAGCTAAAATCATACGTAATGGTTCCAAAATCGCACCTAACGTCTTCCAAATTATACGAAATCAGTCGAAATCGTATTAAAGCATCACCAAATCACTTTTCCACTTCTGAATGACTACAAATTCACTTTCTTTCACGATTACGAAAAACGATTTTCATATCTACTCACCGGGTTGTCTGAGGTGGGAATGCGAGTCGAGCGCAGACTTTGAAAGACTACTGCCATATCCTGAAACAAGAAAAGAGATTATTGTTTCACAACTGGTACTTTTTGAAATACAATACGAGTTGATCTTACTCGATATATTTTTGTCAGAGTCGTATTTGACTGGGGTAAAACTGCAGACCCAGAAGCTTCATGCGAATTGTTATCTTATCCATATGAAACCCAAAAGAAGTAAAGTCGACATGTTACACTATATTTTGTCCCGGTGAAATCGGTCGTGAATTTTCTATCCAGCTTCTCTTGACACACGTCTTGCGTTGCACGTCAGCGTGCAACGATGCAACAGAGCGAAACAGTCCCGATAAACTTTGGTCAACACCCTTGGTGTAGATTTAGTTTAAACTGTCACTTCCGGCGATACGTGACACACAGACTCGTTTATTGTGTTATACGAACTTATAACATGGGCGGGCTTATATACAGTCAGATTCACCAACTGGGAGCAAGAATATAAACCAATAAACGCGATCAACGTGAAACCAACATTTTATATTCAGAATCTAAGTACATAAAATCGTTGCAAAGTTGGATAATTCCAGTCAGCCGCCATATTGTCTTGACCTGGTTTAAGGTCCTTGAAAGGAGATCGATAATTAGGTGAAGGAGAGAGGATTCAAGTTATATACAGAGCGATAAAAGGGTTCCGGGGGGGTTAGAAAGCTTCGATTTTTCTCCCTTTTTTCACTCAAAGCTTGTTTTAAAATTGTCGATTTTTCAAAATCGTTCATCCGACGTCACCTGCGGACGATCCGTTAACAGAACGGTGTTTTAGGATGTATGAAGCTGGAGAGAAGTGGTTAGAGAAAAATACGAAGATGAAGAGATGACCCACTCGAGCGGTAGAATTTGCCGGAGAGGATTTCCGTGTAGGCAAACACCGACTGAGTGCTTTTCTCCTCTCGTTTATCCCTCTACGTCTTCGTTTCTCTCCGGCATAGCGTACCTATACACACACATTGTATACCTCGCGTTCTACTTTCGTTACGATCGTTTCAGAGGTTGGTCTGGAATAGCCGTTCTGGTCTTTGCAGTCTTATCAACCTCGACCCTCCCATCTCCCACGATCCCGTGATTCCTACTCCTCTCCTCGTCCCAGGGACCGGACGCCGAGAGCGCCTCTTCAAGTCATCGTCGATAAACGAAATCAACGATACAACCCCTCTCGATTGCACGTTTGTGAAAACGAGCTAAATCTAATTACCCCACGTCCTGAGACCGGAGAATAATCAACGAACGTGAAGACGATATCAATGTAGACACTCGATATACAGTCGGAGGAGGATAATACTGCGTCATAACGTCCCAATCAAGTAAATAGATCAACTCTGTGAGGAGAGCAGCGATAGACCTGCAGCGCTCGTGGTGGCAAAAAATCGCACTTTTCAATAGACATTTTCCAATAACTACACAGACAGCACAGAACTCAAAGGTGTCTGAAAATCGTCGTATGGACGTCAAATGTCCCACCTTTTGACTTCTAAATCTCGTCTTAACTCTTGAAGACGTCTTTTGGTCTCTTATAGACGACTTTAAGAGTTGAGACAAGATTTAGACGTCGAAAAGTGAGACATTTGACATCTATACGATGACTTTTAGTCAAAATGAACAAATGTTCACTAGATTTGTGATCTAACAATTGACTCTGAGCCAATCGGAGAGCAGATTGCGTGACCATTCGATCATTCTGATCAGAAAAGGAAAGCACCCAAGATGAACACTGATAACAATAGAAAAAAGGAAAACAATTCCTTGATTTTTTCACGATTCTCCCTGACCAAAATACAACTTCACCACGAGTGAAACACGAAACGAGTTTGTAGTGCCTCCAATGATGATGAAAAATAATTTTCATGCAACGAAGTCTACAGAAGTTGTGGAGAAGATTGATTTTTCGTGACTTATTCCTGACCAGTGACGGTCTAGAAAGATTGATTCATAGTACTTGGATCCCAAAAATTCAGCGTGGTAAAACGTTTCCCTATGAATTTCGATCATAAGTCACAGTCTGAGGGCAGCATAATCTAATCAAAATCTATATCGAAAGGAGGTTAAAGGGGAATGATGATGAATTGCGAAGACGGGAAAGACGTAACGTGGCATCGCGTGTTATGACGTAGACATTTGCACCATTAGTAAAAGAATTGGACTCCTACAGACGAATGAATGAAACACTGCGGAGGCTACGTACTAAATTCGAAAAGTGTATTTCGCCATTGAAAAAGCGATTATAAACGTGCAGATGCCACGGTTAAGTAGCAGTTGGTGTCCGCTATGTTAAACAATTTGATTTCTGGTGTGATTGGGAATCGAGGGGTGGTCCCAGTCTCCGTGAACTACGAAGTACGCGCAGGGGTCGCACAGCCGCAATCAGTACAGCCGCGGGGCTTCTTCGAACCCTCGACCTCTGGTTAATACCTCGACGCCGATTCCTGGACACCCCGGTTCGCGACTGCGAAAAATTCCCATTGTAGTTTTTGGATCCTCGTCTACATTCACGAGCAATTACGCTGGGTGGAGTAATCCGGTTACTAGTCTCTCTCTCGCGAGTTCGTTTCTCGTCTCCTTCTGCCCCAGGATCAAAGGACCTTGTCGTTCCGCGCGAATGCCGCCCCTTCGGAGATTCTCCGACACAATGTGCGCCCCCCCCCCCCCCCCCCCCGTCCATAACTAGCTCATTTCTGGCTCTCTCGCAGAACAGAATTATCCAAGTTTTATATAAAAAAAATAATAATAATAACAATAATAATAATACAGGGTGTCTGCTCAAGTCAGGATCTAACATTCCCTGATAATTCCAGGATATTTCAGAGGATTTTTTTATTTCTCAAAATATACTAGACCAGTTTTTCTTTTTTGCAATTTAATACTAGTTTCGAATTTAGTAGAAAAATTCCCTGGATATTTCAGGAGAAGAAAAAATCCCTGAAATTTCCAGGACTTTCAGGTTTTTCAAGGAGGTAGACTCCCTGTAATAGGGAAAAAAAGGTATCAGGGAAAACTGGAATTGGGAGTCAGTTACTTGAATTTGTTTTTTTTTTGTATGGGGTTTGGTTAAAAATAGTTTGGGCCACGCACCACTTCCAGAGTCCTCCGACCCCTTTATGTCAGAAGGCTTCAATTCCGCTATTGTGACGAGTTGAAATGTTCAAATCTTTGTTCCACGAGTCAAAGGGGCTTTGAACTAGTCGTAAAAAACTGAGAGACGTTGAGGCGGGTCTCGAAACACAACCGTCGGGGTGGAAATAAAACGCGTTAAAAAGATGAAGAAACTAAGGAGATCAAGAGGGCAGGGTCTCCTGTCTCGTGAAGCTGTGAAAGTAAAAAAGTGCGAATTTTAAAGCGCTGAGTTAAAAGAAAAACTCGAGTTATGAACTTCGACCTTCGGACCCCGCCTTTTTACTACAGAACCATCGCTGACTGCCCGCGGCACAAATCACAACGCTATAGTGTATGACAAGTAGGTACTTTTATCATGGTGTGAAAACGTTTTCTGTGTATAAAAAAAAAAATTCAACGATAAATTTATATACTCGCAAACACAAATTTAGGTGACACAATTGAATCAGTGAATAAATAATACAAACGTCATTATTTCTCTCACTAGTGTCAATTATACATCGAATTTCCTTACATTTCCCAGGTTTCCAGTCAAAAATGTCATATTTTGCAGTAATTTTCTAACACAACTTACCTGAACAACGTCATTTTTTAATGCAATGCAAATTCTGTGTAAATTAGACGACAAACGTTTTTCGTTGTGGAATAAAATGGTCATTTTCGTATTTTGATTTGATTATCAGTGAACTCAATTACCAACTGTTAATGAATCATCTATAGTGTTTCTGATTGACGGTGATTCGTTAATTGTAAAAATTTAAATATTCCCTTTTTTTAATAAACGGAGGCTTTTTTCGGCTAACATTTTTTGCTTCACCATCAGATATATTGATGTGTGCCATTTTTTGAATCGACCGGGTAAAAATGTTCGAATCAGAAGATCGAAACCATGATAAACAGCCTCCATTTCTTTAAAATATGGGAGCTTCCAAATTCCATCGATTATTAAAAATATTACTAATGAAGATTCTAATTGAGAAAAAAACGAAGAAAAGATTGGGTCGAGCGCGTGATTTCAAATATTCGCCAAAGGCTGCACAGCTGTGTGTTTCAAGAATTGAAAAAAGTTGCCAAAATCTGTCTAGACGATGCACTGGACTGCTAGACAGTATCTGGTCGGACGTGTAACGTTTGTCTCTACTAGTTTTCCGGCTAGCACTACTATTCTCATCGTCAGATTACTAGCCAGAATCCTATACAGATCTAGTTAGAACTTTGTGCAACGAACTCGTCAAATTGTTTTTCCAGTTTTTAATAAATTGCTGTCCAGTTTTATTGCCAGATGTAACCAGCGTTGCCGAATCTAAAGGAAATCTAGTTTTACTCGCCAGTTGTAAATCACATTCTAGTAAAACTGGACAAACTTCTACCAGGGATGTGTTTAATTGTCAACCCATAATAATCACACCTGATTAGACGATCATATTTGACCCGAGCCAACTTTGAACGATTACTCAAGCAAGACGAATCCGATATATTTCCGTATAGAAATTCAGAAACATAATTTGAACATTGAAAAATATGCTTTTATAGATGAAACTGTAAATTTTTGGTTTTTGAGTACTAAAAAGAAATTCCTGAAAAAAGATGTTCGGAAAAACACGGTTCTCTACTAAAAAATGCATTACTTTTTCAAGCTTCCATTTTTTTTCACTAAAATCTAGAACGATAGTCTCGAGCTATAGTACTTTCATATGAAAAAAAAATAGTTTGGCCCCGTGTCTTTCAAAAAGTACATCCATTTTGATGATTCGGGGCTTGCAATAATAAAAGAATGAAAGTTGTCTGTTCATACATTTTTCAGGTTTTTGTCTCTTCACTATACTCGTATTATTCGATCGGAAAATGAAACCCGGTGAAATCGACCCAGTGTGATTACATCACGCACCAATCTATCAAATTGTGAATTTTGACGTCACGGTCGATCAGAAAGCCAAGAATCCTTGGTCAACAACTCGGACTGGATTCCCCGGGTTAAATCACTGTTACGGATACAAGTATGCGATATGCGTAATAAGTGAGTAACTGGACACGCACGCAGTCCGTATGCGGCTACCGGGGGGCCGTAACGCGTGCACGCAGGGGCACCCCTACGATCCCCTATATCCAGTCGGAAGTGCGGGCTCCGAACTGCCGGGAAAATTCGACGCCGGTGATCCTGAGGGAGTTGTAGAGTCGTGAGTTTGAAATAGTGGTCGGGGGGGACACGGATCGGGCAACAAGTCAGTGTGGGAAACGTAGCCTTATACTAGGTATCTGTATATAACGCTTACGATTAGGACAGTAAGAAAACGCAGCGGGCTGCACCCCTGGCTTCGTACAACCGGTTACTTCTACTTGGATAACGGATTGGGTGTATGTATTTATGTACGAGCAGGAGCATATGGGGAGGACTATATTACGTCTTGACGCGAGTACACACACGGCCACGTGCCAATGCGTGACACGTTCACGCTCCGGTGATTCTGTTTCTATGACGATGCTAGGTATATACCTAGGGGGTGTGTGGATAGATATACTGTCGTAGATTCGCACCCTGATTGAGAAACCCTTAGGGAAACTAGATCAGAAATTTATAGATTCTTATTCTTGACTTGATTTTGAAAAACGAATATGGTGAAAGAAGAATAGATTCTGTGATTCGAAAGACGATAGTTTAAATGTTATAACCCTACTAGGTACATATTTATACGTTTTTATGCCGTTTCTCATTGAAACGGAAATCCAGGGACTTGACGTTTTCAAGATTTCTGGATGATTCTACCGTAATTTCAATTTTAATTGCAATTTTTTAGAATCAAATGGAACGGTATAATGAACTTAAAAGATTGCTTACTTTTTCTAGAAATTTTATTCAATATAGACATTGAAGTGGTAACGAAAATATTTTCACATCTTGATATTGGATCTAATTTGATTTTTTTGTGAAATTTCTCTGAGAATTCCCAAGTATTCTAAATTATGTGAATCAGTGAATCAATGAATGAATTTTATTTTACAAAATTATGAAAATCCCCAGAATTTTTATCGAATCCAAAATTACTCTGTTCATTTTGAAAAGACCAGGAAAACTGAAATCGCGGTCCCCAGAGAAAAAAAATTGGTTCCCAAAATCGTGTGAAAAAGATTCTAGAATATGAAGAATGATTTTTTCAAAATTTTAATCCTAGAATATGAACAATAAGTTTTCACCGATACCGATAATTTGGCTTCTCGATGTTTTTTCGCTACAATATCGCGAATAGCTCAAAGTCCCAGACCCTCGTGTGTAGCCTCGAACTACACTATTTTTCTACGAACGAATCGAGTGTAAACTTACTGGCATTTCTTTTTTTCGATTGGTTGAACATAGAAGAGGGGTTCTCCGAAATTGTCTCGCGTAACGTCTGTCGTTCCATCTTGACGACCACTGCTATCGTGTCCTGGATACCAATACACGTCCGTATCCACGTTCGACGTCAAAAAAAAAAAAAAGAAAAAAGGAAAAAGAAAAACGCGGAAAATCCGGCGACACGGTCCTTCAATATTTTCAAAGGTGTAATTAAGGCGGGTTTCCGTCGAAGTACAACGAGGAGGATGCCTAACGACTTTACGAGTTTGGTGTATAAAGTGTTAGAACCGGGGGGTCAAGGGGAGCGGGGAATCAGAAACCGTGATTAGCCGATGGCGTAGGGGCTCTGAGTCGGCCCCAGGTTAGCCCCGTGACTCCTGGGTCGGCCGATCGTTACCCAAGAGTTCTTAAGATGGTCACGCGATAGGCGATGAGGCGCGTAAGCCGTCAGCGCGCCACGCGCCCTGGTGGGGGTGTATAATTATCCCCACGGTAGAACCGGGTCGCAGGTTTAACCTCACCCAGGTCGAGAAGTCACGCTATAGTCGCGGCTGGTGGCAATTTGGAACCTTATACTTCGCTACTTGTCCTTCTCCTTCCACTCACCCCTGAATTAACCCTGCGAGACCCTTACGCGAGGCAGCTAGACACTCTAGGATATTTTTATTGCACGATAACTTGACTTTAACCAACTTCCTGAGCGAGCACTCGCGATTACGGCCACGTATCCCTAACTCGGAATATTAACGGTGCACACCTGGCTATCGGTTTACCTGATGGATCCATCCTAGAGTCCGGATTATACGATTATTATAGGATTTATAGAAAGTCTTTGGAATTGCTGTTATAGTAAATTTTTTTCGGTATTCGAAATAATTGATTATGATATTCTCGATATATACTGTTTTTTCGTTGCATTCTTGATTAGTTTATTTAGGAACGAAGGCGATTTCACTCTACTGGTGATCATAAGAATTATTTATTCATCGATTCTTTTGGTGTCAAAGGTCGATAATTGTTTTACTCCAATTTTAATGTTTCATCATCAGCCATTGAAGAAGGTATTCTTCAGGAATAAAAGATCATTTCAACTTATGATTATTAGGATTGAACAGGGGAGGTCGAAATAGCTGAAAACCACGATATTCTGAGATTATAGGAACTTGTAAATTCGAATTTGACAGAAATGACGTTCTAGGATATCTACTAAAACTTTTGTATTGATTTTGTCATTTTTTGAATTGTATATTGTTGATTAAAAGAATGTTAATTGGGTCAGAATGAACAATTCGATGTCGCCATATTCATGGAAAGGACGATGAATTTCGTTTTTATCTTGAATTCTTAGAATTACAGATTAATGTCAATCATTTGATATAGTCACTCCCTTATCATGTTGATTAGCTGTTGAACAGACTTTGCTGAATTGAAATAGTGAAAAGAAGTCATTAAAAAAAAAAAAAAAAAATGCAATTTCCAAATTTATTCACACTAAAAATTCTTATCATATGATGATTAAAATTGTAGAATATTTTTTTCGAAAATAGTTGAAATGACAAAAATTGTTACATCGATACTATAGCAGAAAGTTGAAATGACCCGAATTTCGATTCCATTTTTCGACAAATTTTGCGTAGTTTACTTTCTCTGTGTACTCAGACGCAGCTAGGAATCAATGAAATCTTGTGAAATTTTCAATATTCAATTCTCAAATCTTGGAAACTATTTAAATTCTCTCGACATCTTTGAGACCCTCTGTAATTCAGTGAAATCGTTTAGATCCCCTCAAAATGATTCGATAAAATCTTCAGAATATCAACTGCGTCTCAAATTCGAAAAAAGTTTGTCAACTTTTTTTTTTTTTTTTTTATCGCGTATTCAATATTCTGAGACATTCCGTCAAAAAAAAAGGACTACAATAAAATCGAGCTAAACCATCGGAGTATCCAAATCCGAGACACTCCGAAAAAACATCCGATCTACCGTCATCAAATAATTTCGTGTTGGTGGAAAAATAAAAAGAACAAAGTCCCAACGATTGTTCACAGCGTCAAAAAAGCCCCGCGGGTCTTACATGCTTGTCTGTCGAACAAACATCATTTCACTGGTTGACATTCTAGTGTACACACACACGGTGTATCACGTATTTGGGTATTTGTCCCTCCACACCATCCCCTGCAGGGTGGGTCACTCGAGGATTGTTTTTGTCTCGATCGAGCCAACCTTCGTTTCAAAATCAGTTTCGACACAGGGTGGTTCGCACGCGGCGTCGGAACGGGCGGGGGCGCCCAAGGCTCTAAAACCACCGAGGTTCTAATTTCATAAGCTCAGTGACCGCGATAGGGGTGCGCCTCGGAGTGCAAAGCGTGTTTATAAACGCCTTCGAACTCCACTAGGTGGTAGGAATAGCTTCGCCCGTGATCGTTTGAGCGTGTCAACGTTCAGTTCGCAGAGTCTGTTTTCGAACCTGTGTTAAGCACACAGAGATTTCACCTAGCCAAGGGGTTCTGGAGACGGACCAGAGATAAAGAGAGACGTGGAGGGTGGAGGTGTGCGAAACCTGTTTATAACAAACTGCCCCGCGGCTCTAGCTCTGATCTCACTCTTGATTGCGAGTTCTGCCTTTCCACATCGCCTCGGGCAGCCCGAAGCGTCTCTACGTCTCCACGTCGCAGAGTCGCAGAGTCGCAGAGTCTGTTCTCTGCCCCGGGGGGCCCTCGACGACAAAGAGGTCGCGGTTGAACGCGCCACAAAGCGGCGCGACGCCCACGCCCTGCTACCAAAACCACCCCGGCTGAGAAAGACTGCGTCGCGTCTACCTGAAGGCGTGCGAATCATCGGGACGATTATTATTTTTTAACTTGTATGTAGGGTAAAAGCACCGTTTTTGGCCAATTTCTGGTGCTCATATTTCATCAAATTATTCGACGACTGACATAAATATGGCTTGAAGAAAGTCTGGGATACAGTTTTTCGATAATCAATCAGTTACAAGCCAATTTATTCGAGGGTTGAAGTGTATTTTTACCTTTTGTACCGTTTGTGACCACCCTAATTCTAAAGTCCTCTTTCGATATAATTACAGGGTAAATCCCTGAAGACTGAACAGCCTGAAGTTGGCTAGGATCGAGAATTATGAGATTTCTTCGTCTGCAACCGTTGTTTTAATATCGATTCTAGCGAAATTCATACTGTCTAGTTGTTTAGAATTCACCATGTAGAGAAAATAGAACAGAAAGCAGACTGTAATTTAATATTGTGATTTTTCTTGTACTGTGAAAAACTCACCTTGGCCAGGGGCTGGTGAAGCTGCATGACTCCAACCGCCTTTATACGAACTGCTAGCATCTGAAAGCACAAAGATTTATTGAATAAATTGATCTTCAACTTTGTGCTATAAAAATGATCCAAAAATTCATCAAAAAATGGTTAAAGCTGAGAATAAAATTGATTGATAAAAGCTTTTGTGTCGATTTTTATGAATTTTCTCCCATCTATTCTGTATAGTAGCCTGGGGTTTATTTGTCGACAGATATATTTTCATTTGGCAGATATTGGCGCGTATACGGGGTATTTTTCGTTTCGGGGTATATATATACATACGTGTATGTAGAAGCCCTCGTACCCTTGTGTACATACGACGATGGTAGTACAGTAACGGTGAGTTTGTCGCCGTTGACAAAGTCCACGGTGACCTCCAGAGCAAACATTGTCCGTCAGACTTCTAGCCATTCTGTCCCTTCTACCCCCCGCCCCTGCTCGTTCCACCCCGCAGAGAATCTACTCTTTTAGTCCATTAATACAGCCTCGAATTTCACATCTTGGATACTGCCACTAGAATACAGGCTAGGGGAATAATAGGACGAGCACAGATTTCGGATTTTGGGGGAAAAAAACAAGGGATAATCTTTGAAGAACCTGAAGCTAAACACACTTGACAGTGATAGGAGAATTTTTCTTGTAGTTCGTATTTACAAGGGTCGAAGAACAAGTTTTTGGAAAACGTTTGGGGAAAGCGGGAATGGTTTGATGAGTTGGCAGTGGAATTGATTTTGAAATCGTTTTTATATATTTTTTCGTTATTTTGTTTCCATTATTCTGGATATGATTGTTCGATCTTGTTCGAAGTCTGGGAGTAAGAGAGAAAATAAAGGAAGACAAAACTAGGAACCGATTTGGTAGGGCGATCAGCGAAGTATAGGGAATATAAGGTGGATTTTACTCCCCTTCGGAAAAGATGAAAGTCAAAGCCAATCGATGTTTGGTCTTCTCACATGGTGTTTGTGTTTTTCATTTCGTCACACGAAGCCGAAGAAATCATTCACCCGCGAAACACGGTTTTAGGGGTCATGTCAGAACGGGCGACACCTCGTATATTTGACTACGAGAATCTAGAATGCGTGGAAAGAATCTGAACCTCTTTTCACCCCCCAGGAATATCCACCCGTTAAATAGTTCGAAAAAACGTCTACTAAATTCTATTGAATGCTATGCTGTATATGAAATACTATGAAATGCTGTGAAATTCTTATGAAAAGACTGTATCCTACCATGATGTGTATGAATGGTACGAAATAGTCGAAAAATGGTATTCAATAATGATATTAAATGGTCATACAACGGCATTGGATCGTGAAATGGTATCAAATGGTGGTAAAATGGAATTCAATGGTTAATTGTCGTGAAATGTTATTAAATGGTCATGAAATGGTATTCAACGATCGTGAAATG
>JAFFZH010013984.1:20640-35725 GCA_018420115.1 Euura saliciscinereae | reverse complement strand
GATCTTCTAAAATGTTGGCGAAACCATTGAATACATTCTTGTGACCATTTCAAATGAAAAATCAGCCAGAAAGAGTATTTCCAAAATTTTCTCAACGTGTGAATGAAGCGTATTTTCGATACTCTGAGACGAGAAGGTCGCATGGGGATGGGATATTGCTCGTAGGTTAAAATATGTAGTGAATGAAGCGGTAGCTAACGACCGAAATGAGAATGCGAGGGGTGCCCGGAGGCCGGTCGTGTGTCTGTTGAAGAATCGTCGAGTCAGGGTCTTTCAGACGGCTGTTAGCGTATTATGTTACCTACGTCATCCGGAAAAGTCATAATCAATTGGTCCAGTGTGAAAAGTCATTGATCCGTGTTAACCGAGTTAATAGGTTAACTCGAAAATTACAACCTCGTACGACAGAGCCGGGTCAACATAAATCGACGATATCTTTGAAACGCTGATTTATTCCTGTATTATCGCTTCCGAGGAATCATTATACATTCTTTTTCCGCGTGTTATCTGCCCGCCCTCATCGCACTACGCTTTGATATCTAATCGGTGATATAATTACTGCGCCTTGATCAAAGCGACGGGTTTTGTTATCCGGGGCAAAAATCTACCCAGAAATAAACGGTCACTGAATTTCGGTTATTAGAGTATGGATCTCGCATTAGATACGTGAGTCATGACGGGAAATTTGAGCATGCATGTTAATAACTTGGTTTTTCTGATTGTATGGTCGAGAAAAATTGGTAATTCAACTAGTAGGTGAATCAGTGAATTACAGAGGTCTTTTTATTAGTGTTTTTTCCGATAATCCTTAAAATCTACTGTCTTACTTATCACAATTTTTATTTTATCCAGGCCTTAACCCTTCCAGTATGAAGAAAATTACAACTTTTTTTTCTCTATTTTCATCTATATCTCACTTCCGGTTGTTCCTACGTGAAAAATGATTAGTAGTCATTTCAAAGCTCTTGAAATTCCCTGAAAAAAAGCTCGTTACTCTTTTTCACGTATAATTTACCGTTTAGAAGATAGCCAGGATCAACCCTGACGCATCTATCATAGTATCATGGACAGCGAAAATTTGGTATTCCAAAAAGTTGACTCAAGTATTTTTTCAATTTTATGCTAATTTCAAAACTTCCAATACTCAAATCAATAATTCTCTACAATACAAAAATTTCAAAGGATCTTCTGGAACACAAGATTTTTTACAGCGTATTTCACTGACACTCAAGGGTCCAAAATCCCTAATAAATCAAACATCATTAACAGAAATTTGAGTCTTCAGTGTCTATTCTGTCCATGATACTTTCATAATCGACTAGCTGCAACTCTTCAGAATTTTTATTCCATACAAATTTCGAATCAAACGTGACAGTTTAACATCCGATATGATTTGATTTGACATCCACGTGGTGATCAAAAGATTTCTACTCTTCTTAGATCGACAGAGCGAAATGAAATGTCAGTCATTCTTCATCTAATTACATTCAAGAAAAAAGCTACAATCTCTACAAGAATAAATGAACTATTGCATCAATGGTCGTCTTACTGAATGAAAGAACCTCACCTGCGAACAACATTGATAAATTAGTGAACGCCGTGGTCCTAGGCAATTCCGCGGCAGTGGTACCGCTGCTTTTGAGGTCCAGCATCGCGGTCGCGATGACCGGAAGGTCGATGTGGGAGCCGGGTTTCTCCCTGCTCGATAATCGTCGCACCACAGGGTTCTAATCTCTACGTTTTAACTGAAGGTTGAAAAAAAAAACGTATCGATTTATATAACGATTAAATTAACTAAAAAAAATTAATCCACGTTTCACCACCCGGTCATTTTGGCTGTTTAATCAATTTAACAAACGCATTCTGGAAGTTAGATGGAACATTGTGGGTTCCCGCTCTGAATGACACTGGAAGTTAACCCCGTGGTCTGTCCGTCGCCGCGGGTACCGGACCGCCCCTGGCGCGTCGCGACGTCGGTTGACGTCGGTTCGACGCCGGTACGTGGGCGGAGTTTAACACCCGACGTGGCCGCGCGCATCCCAACGACTTCCTAATCAACCCCTGAGCGATCAAGACGGCATGAAACAACCCCTGCTAAACCGGGGAGGAGCTCCCGCAGGCACCATGCATCGGCCTATCAACTATCGTCCCGAGCACGTCCTCGTATCCAAGAAACCAACCTTTATGAGAAACTGTAAAGAGAATTAATTAACTCCTCAAGGTCTCGTCGATTTTTTAGATCATCAGGTCGAGAATTTTCAGATAGACTCGTTTCACAGTTCAAATATTGGAATAAAGGAATCTTGTCTAATTTTTTTTTACTTATCGGTGGGGGAAATAATGACGTATTTTTTTAGATTACGATGAGGATTTATTTTTTTATTGAAATGGTGATTTGTAGCCCGCAGGAACAAACTAGGTCTGGTCGATTACGGTAGGTGTTGTTCTAGGTCGGGTCGAGTACATGGAATTTTATCCGGTAATGAATTCCGCGTCGTTAATTTCAAGCGAGTTTCAATTCGTTTGAATTAGAGATGGGTAATTGTTTCCGTATTGTCTCAGGGAAATTGTTCGAGCTACAATGGGACTTCAATGATCAACAATTATTCGAAATAAAAATTTCTAGAGAAATTCTAAAAAATAGCTACAATCCTGCACTCGTCTGTTTCCTTGCTATAATTGCGATTTTGCAGCTCTTTCTCTAATTTTATATCATTGGTAGTTTTCGAAAAAATAATCAGGTCATAGATTTTTTTCTTTTTTCAATTTAGCCAAAATCGGAGGCTATACAAGGGATTGAAAATAACTACGTCGTGACGTCACATTCGCCAAAACGCTGAAATTCAGTCCCTTGTAACTTTCGTAACAATCATTTTCAACAAAATGGAAAAACACAAAAATACTTTATAACTATTTCAGTTACTCTGAATTATCAGCGTATCAAAATTGAAAAGATGAACCAAAATCTATGTGAAATTCCGATCCTCATCTCCAATGATAATTAGAATCATTAAAAGGTATTAGAAACACTGAAGAATGTAGATTCTGGCCGCCCGGTAACATCGCGCTTTTACTACTTGTCGCGCTAAACAGTGACTGTTTCTACTGCAGCGTCTGACCATTGAGAACTTGCGGTGATTCTCACAAAATTTTCTCACGCTCACGTTCTTTTTTTTTGGAGTAGCCAAAGACATAAAAATTACAGAATTTTTTATCGCAGAAACGTGTCAGGGATTCGCACCTATTTCGTGTCTCAGTAAAAAATAAAATAAAATTGTATTTGGGAGCATCTACTCGAATTTTTCTGTTCATTTTTTTTGTCGATTTTGGATTCATTCTATCAACTCAAATACAGAAACTTGTTTTCAGTTGAAAAAAAAGTCAAAACCAACAACAGCAACAAAATTTGAGTTGACTTTCTGCAAAAAAATTTGTTTTTTCAAACTCGAGCTTATAATTTGACTGAATTGAACTAGATTTTTATTTCGACCTTAATTATCAAGGACTGAATATTGTGATTATACCTTGAATCAGATTGGAGGGGAGTCCTGACGCTGTCCGTTTCTACTTATACTGTCTGAGTAGTGACTAGACACCTCACTAGGCCTGACTCAGGCTGACCGTGAAATTAGGCAAGTTTTATGCATTCGTATGACTATATTTTTGTTTTTTAATTATCACTCAACGACTGTGTAGCATTAATAATAACCACCTGCAAAGAATAGTAAAGGCCGCTGATTTATGCATCGATTAGAACGAAAATGGTACCGATTTTCAAATTTTTTTTTCCAACACGAATGGAATAACGGAATATTTTCGAGTCTGTGTGATACATGGAAATGTTCGAAGCTCCGAGTCTACAGAAAATCGAGTAACTCGACTCCCCACCATTTATCGACAGTCACGCAAGGTTTTGATTGCTTCACGTTGATTACCTCTCGCTTGATGATTGTCGTGTAGAATTTTTATTCACGGTCTATTTTCCCACGGAAACTGAAGCCTCGAAAAACGGGTAGAAAAAATTCACGAGGTAAAATTGATAAACGAGATGATGCAGCATTCTCAAATATTTTATAAATTAAACAGAAACTCTCTTCTGGTGTGAACAGAAAAAAGCGAGATAAAGCTAGAGAAGAATTAGGAATAAAAAATGTCAAAAATCACGTAGCGTTGGAGTGTCCAGTTACCGGGTGCTCGCGTAGGTATGCATAATGCATGTGCAGCAACGGTTAGATTTATTATTATTTCAAATGAAAAATAATGCTTCCGGAAACGAGGGGTGACTCAGGCCGCCTACCGTCGGGGCGCCTGCAGTCGCCCCGGTGGCTGGAAGTGGCCGATGCCTTTAACCCGTGATTCACGTGTGCCCTGTGCACAGAAAACTGCTACAGGGGACTCAATAACCATTATTCTACCCATAGGTAGGTATACCCGCTACTATAATTATCCTCGTAGAAGTAAAACCAATCGAAAAAGAACAGAACCAAAGAATGTTTCTGTACTGGAGGGTAAAAAAAAAAACAATAAAAACACTAGACCCGAGTTGGACTCGATTTCGACCTCTTTTATAAATCAATTTATTTCTGAGAAAAAAAAATCGAGGGGCTATTTTTACTTAAAATTGAGTTAAAAAGCGATTACAGTGATTTTGAGCTATTGCAAATTATAATTTCAACAAGTAAAGTGGATATAGTGCTTTGAAAAAAATACTAGAATATGTTTTCAGTATACTTTGTTTTTTGTACATTTAGAAGATAAGAAAAACGAAGAAATAAAAAAAGGACTGATGAACAAAGTTGACTAAATTTCACCTCTTTTTTTCAAATAAATGTTTGCATTGAACAACAAAATAGAAAATTCGATTTACTTTCATCGGTTATTCTTTACTACCAAATTTTAAAAAAGAATCAAGAATTCATGGCGTCCAGTGACAAAATTTTACGATAATCCCAGATTTTTTCAGATTTTCATAAATTTATGAAGGAATAAATAAAACCGATATAAACGTGATGATATTTTATCTCCCGTCCGTCTAGCCCTCATTTTTACCTAATTACTGAGCTGAGCTGATTTTTAGTATACTTTGTACAAACAATATCTGATTGAGTAATGGAAAATTATACATTTGTCTTTGCGAATATTTGAATTGCCTGACAAAGTATATCTAATTAAAATTTGTATACCATGAGTGAATCTTCATAATTCCAAAAATTGTACAATGACTGCAGGACACGCTTTGATCTAGAAATTGATTTATTCAATCGGGAAAAACTATCCAGGGCCCTTCTTGATTGAAAGTAAATTTCTGGAGCTGGATATAGATTAATCAATCCAAGATTTTCTTCTTTTATTGAGAAACTATCGGAAATACTCTGAAAAACAAGAAACTCCGATAATTTTTCGGAAGATCAAGATCAAGATCACCTTCTCCAAAGTGTAAAAGTATCCAATTCCCGCAAAAAAAAATCCCGGTTTCCAGTTTCCGATTTCTATTTCTCGTTTTAATATATAGTTACCAGAGTTGCAGAGTCCCTTACTTCATCAGCTATCAAAAAACGTCGGCTACTTTTCCTATTCGAGAATCAGAGAGAGAGAGAGAGAGAGAGAAAGAGCGATATAGACTCGCGGGGGATCCCCCAGATAGGAAGACACGCGCCGGCCACGCGACTACCGACGCTCGCCAACGCCCGTCGTCGCATTTAACGCGCGATCGCTCTCGAGTGGCTAGGCTAACGTCTGTCTACGAATGGGGGGGCTTTTCGCTCTCTCTTTATCCCATATCTTGGACAATTATCGTCTCTCTTTATCCCCATACCATTCCAGGACCCCTCTTGAACCCCCTCGGTGCTCTTTACTGTAGCCTTCCGGAGTGCACACGCTGCAGTCACGGAGAACGAACAACGATATGACCGATACGCCGTCGCTATGACACGACGCACCCGCGGCTTATACAGTGAAACTTACAAATCGTAAAAAGAATTGAAACTATGGAACGAATTACTCCTGACACGCTACGAGGATTTTTACTTGATCCGTAATCCGTGAAGAATTCGACGTTTCAATCAACTCCATTCAATTCCTTTTTCTTTGTGACGTCAGAATACACTATTTCAACCTGAAGCTAGATGGCGGGTTTGTTATACCGAATAGTGACGTCACGGAGACCGTTTCAGACATTATCGAACCGTAACGGTACAAATGATGTTGAATATTGTTTCATTAGTAATTTTTCACCCAATTCAGTCACCAAGGGAATGAAGCAGGCGTATTTTGTCGAGCGCCGATTTTGCAGAACGAGTTGCAATTCGAGAGTGACGACGAGTTGTGCAAAATGAGCTTTCTCCCATGGCACATATGTTATTTTCTACCACGTATGCATTGAAAATGTGTGAAAGTGAGGTTAGAACCATGGGAACGGCGTTCCCCGCTAGGGGCAGCACTTTCTTCGTTTATTTCACCGTTACTATGGTTACGAGATTTTTTTTCCCCGGTCAAAAAACCGTGACTTCCATCACGTTAAGGAGGGCAAAAGATACGAGTTTTTAATGCACGTGTGGTGAAAAAGAAAAAGAATCTCCAATTCTGACCTGTTGGATAAAATTTCTGCCGTTTATCAAGCTTTAAGAGGGTTACGTATTGTGAAGGAAGTAAAAATTTCACACGAGACTCTAAATCATGAGAGTTGCCAAACCGCTGACCGAAGAATAGTCGGAAAGTATATCATGAGGGAATGAAATAGCGTCATGGATGTTTTTGTGAGTTCAAGCCTGTCAGATTTTTCGGGCTATCGGTACCGTGTTATCTCGATAGGCTAAAATATAGAGTTACAAGATTGTTAAAGCAGCCGTTTCGATCTAGACCCAGGGTGAGTGTATCATTGTCCGGGTATCCCCTCTGCTCATAGTATTGTAGAGACGGTACAGGCGCGAGGGCGTTCGTCGGGCGATAAGCTTTGGCGAGATGGGGGCACGCTGTAACCACTTTGTTACACGGGGGGGCGACGGTTAAGTGTGCGACGATACGAATCGCGAGTTTCAGATTATTTGGTGTATTCAATTTGTACAATATGTTTAATCCAAGAATATCGCGTGGTGTAGGCCCCTCTTCGTCATTTTCTACAAATTCACAGAGAGGGACGAGATAAGGATAAAGATTCTTCCCTTCATCCCACCCTACACATATTTTTCAACAAAATACGAGCCACTTTTATTGTTAGATTCTCAAGTCTCCTACTCGTCCACTCGAGTGTACGGCTCATCAACCACTTTGCTTTCATCATCGAAATCAAAGAGTTTTTCTCTAAATGATGGGGGACTTCAAGAGGCTAATTTATGAGACAGAGAAAAGTGGGATGAAAGTTAATTCATTCATCTGAGAAACTGCGGTCGGTATCTAGAAAAATATTCTACGATACCCTGAGGAACAAGCTTCTCGTCATCTACAGCTCCCTATTTGTTTAACCCATTCCAAAGCAAAGATTTGACTACGCATTAAAGCGTCACCCGTATATTTGCCAAAGTGCGTATGACAGCGATATAATATAGGCATAAGTAGTCGCTTATATTATAACCGATGGGTGCGAAAAGTTTGCAACTCGAGGGTCACAAAATTTGCCAGCCGCAGATGCCATTTTTTTTTTATTTTTTTTTTTTAAGCCTCTGAAGAAAAGTTTGATTACAGAGAAGCAGACGAATAATATCTGGAAGACCAAAGAATGAACCTAAAGTTGGCAATTATATACACGAAAAAAGCATCTACGTTAACTGCCATGCAAAGCCCCACTTTTCACGCACGTGTTGTAAAGAAAAACTTTTTTTTGTACTTAAAAAAAAATCGAGATACACGATCTAGCTACTTATTATTCCCCCATGACCGGGGGACGACTGGTCCTGCGGGGATTGGGAGTCAGAGTTTGATACTGTGACCCCAAATCCCTCAGGGATCTAAGGTCAGGGGTTGAAGGATAAATTCGGATCGACATATCAGATTCTAAGTATGTAATAATCACGAGTCTGCTAATTTATCAAGATAATTGTAAGGATAAAAATTAATTTCCAAGAATAAATAAAAAAGAATTGTGTTAATTTATCAAGATAGCTAACTGGTACAACGTCCTTGGCCTTCTCTAGCACACATCTTGAAAGAACACGTAGATAATAGCAGGGATTCTGGGTTTCGAGGTTCTTGATCACGCCAGTCACGTAGCAATGCGTGCAAAGCGGCATAAAAGTTTGAAGACCCATAGAGGGTAGAGGGTAGAGGGTAGAGGGTAGTTTAGAGGTCCTCTCGGTTTCTCTCCTCCTCGCAAAAGGCACCCGCGACGAAAGGACTGAAAGCCATTAATTACGTCACGGAAGAACGCAGTCGTTGTCTCAAACAAAGGAACTTCGTACGCCTCTAGGTGCCTCTCTTCTCTTCTCTCTTCCCTCTTTATCTATACACCCCCGCGCCGAGTTATACTTCAGCCCTGAATTATTATCCAACGTGTACAATGAACGCGATACACATGTAGCTATACGGGCGGTTCGCGTCTCGCTTCATATAACACCGCTAATTATCAAAAATTTGCATATACTCGCGCTGAACCCCAACGGTTTATTATTATTATCGCATCACCCAAGTACTTTAACGACTGTTCCTTTGTCTTCTGATCAATCTTGACAAAAAAAATATATAATTAATCAAGAAATCGAAGACGAGAAGAGTCGTCTAGTCCGTTTCTCAAGTGAAACCTTGAGCCGTGTAACAACGAAGGATCGAGGTGAAGAGGACTAAGAGAGGCGGTCGAGGACAGACGAGGCAGTGGAGGCATCCGCGCGCTCATTTCCGTTCTGGGTCCGTCGGGCGGTAGTCGTGGGGGTCTAGGGGGGGTTTAGGCAGGGTAGCTGCTAACTCGCGAGATATTAATTCCGTGTTAGCGCCGTGGAAGGGTGCTGGGGCGAAAATCTACGCGAAGGGCTGACTGCCGTCCCCGCAGCCCCAGTCACGACTCCCATTCCTATTCCAGTTCCCATTCCCATTCCCATTCCCATTCCTCCGCACCCCACGTGAAGAGAGAAGGAGGCGTTGCAAATCAGAGATTAGCCATAGTTAACTCGACTTGCGCAGCCAAACAGTTAATCAATAAATGATTATTTACGTCACGCGGGGTAGCACCCCGACCCCAAAAATTCAACGTACGATTTACCCCCTAAGTAGGTGTATTAGGCGGTGGGTACTCGTTCATTACCAATGTGGCTAGTCTCGGTCTTGGGGTGGGATTTATAGATCGCGGTCATAAATTATACTGAGATTAGTGACTGAACGAATTTGGAGGAAATAGAGGTTGAAGAATGTAGAACAATAATTAGAAAAGAGAATCGTACAAACAATTTGAATAAAAAAAAAATAAAACAGCAAATTCACAAAACTTTTAGCACACTAAAAACACATGAGAAATTTATGACCTAGGCGGTTTAATGAGATGAATATTTATGCCCTCCTCGTATGGCTGAATTGATCGTTTAACATTATTTTCCTGTTTTTTTTTTCAACTATTAATATAAAATTTAATCCACAGACACACATCATGTCATCTTCTTTTTATTGATGATTACGTCATGTCATAGGTGTATAAATTTTACTTCCCTTTTTACTTCCGGAATGCTTTTCCATTGATATTATAATGTTATGTATTATTAACATTTTGTGAACCACATCTGCGAAAAAATACTTCTCACATTTAATCTTAATTTTGATAGATATTGTTTTCTAGTTTGATTTCAGTAGATCTTCTGTGCCAATTAGTTCGATTGTCTTCATGTGAGATGCAGAATTTTAATTCTTGCCCAAATGGATTATTTTCATTGTTTCAGTTTTGAAGACCGAAATTTCAAATTTTTTTTCTCCCCACGACCACGACTTAATATCCAATGACAATTCCAAGATTCTCAGAATACTTCAGAAATTTCCGGATATTCTCAGATTTTACAGAATTTTCAAGTTAGTGACTTCATGATAAAACTCATTAAATTAGTGAGTAAATCAGTGAGAACCTTAAGTTACTATTAATTAAGGATGTATTAGCCGTACAATCTCGACCAAAAATGATTCTCGTCGGCAAATTGAGTAATTTATGATAAGATAAAAATCGGAAAAAAATGAAGCGTGATAAAGACGATGAGAGTATTCATTTTGAATAATAATAATGCCCGAAAGTTATCAATAAATTGTTTAAACAAAACATTTTCTAACAAATTCTCTGTTAACGTTATTTTTTTTTTCATATCAAATAAATGCCCTAATTATTCTGAACGCACATACATTTTTAAAGAATTTTGTCACTATTTTAACATTTCCGTTTTCGAAAATTTGTGAAGGCTGTATAATTTGCGAAACTATTTGTTCCGCGCTCCGGAAACTTCGGAATTGTAATCTACATCGTTTTCACAAAAACATATCCAAAATTCAGATTTTTATCCATTTAAAAATTTTTTTAAATTTTGCGAAAACGGAAATTTCAAAATAGTGACAAAATTCTCGAAAAATTCATATGTATTCAGAAAAATTAGGCCATTCATTTGAGATGAAAAAAAATAACGTTACCAGAAAATTAGTTAAACAATGTTTTGTTCAAACAATTTATTGATAAATTTTCGGCATTATTATTATTCAAAGTTGATACTTTGATCGTCTTGATTGTAGTTGATTTTTTTCCGATATTCATCTTATCCCGAAGTACCTAATATTGTCGACGAGAATCACTTTTGGTTGAGTACATCCTTAATTTCCTGTTAAAACTGTAAAACAGTGATTCAAATTCAGCTGTAATTAAAAAAAAAAGAAGATACATGAATGTTTATGTGAAGAACAAGAATTCTACTGTTTCTATCCAAAGTTGAAGACTGTATCTTCTTCTTCATTCCGAATTCCGCGACAAAAAAGCGAATTTTTCTCTTTCGAATTCCACTCCTTATTCAGATAAATGATCCAAGGCGCATTATGAATGGCGTGAAAATGACGTATCTTCTCTTCTCATTCTCCAGCCACCCCAAGATCCGTCTTCACCGCGGGATTCGTCACCTACCGAGTTCAGGACCCTCGAATATTTCGAGCGTGAAGCTATCAGGTATCAGATATCTGCCTTCTTCAAATAAACCAAATAAACAGGTCCCGACGCCCTTCTGCGTAGGATTCAAGCCTCGAAAGAAGCAATCGATCTCATTTCGAATTCGTATTTCCCACAATTCACCCCGTTTACTCTTTTCGATGCATTTAAACCGCACATGCTAAAAATAAAGAGTGCAAACGACGGTGAAGTCAGTCGCGTGGCGAGGCGTCGGGCACCTAAGCGACCGTGGGGTTGGTTGGCGCAGCTCGGTAGCTGCCCGACTGCCGGCGGAAGCGTCGTCATGGCGACACATCGATCAGCTACCGCTACCGCACGGCGGCCAGGTCGGTCTCGTCGAACGGCTGCAGCGCGGCTAGGATCTCCAGTCTCCTCGAGGGACAGGCGAAGCCTAATTAATCGTGTTCCGAAAAAGAATGTGGGGAACCGGAAGGAGATCCTCGTGTCAAAAAGAGGATCGATCTCGAAAAAAGTCAAAAATTTGTAGAAATTATAACGCAAAGGTTTAATAATGCGAAAAGCTTCTTTCATTGCGATAAGACGCCGCTCGCGGATCGATTTTCCGTCCTTCTCTCTCCCTCAGAGAGCGAAGCTCGTCGTCGGGCGCTGAATACCGCTGATTGTCCTCCACTCGCGCGGGTGCCCCAACTGCTCCCTGAGCCCCGTCGACTCCCGCCCACTCCACGATAATGATGGCAATCAGCCCCTCAGAAAGGATTTCAGGAAATTCTCTCGCCTTTTTGTCGGCAGCCGGGGCGGCAGCGGACGCCGCAAACACCGGTCGTCGCCGTGCGGGTCCTTTCCTTTTCCTTTTTCACCCCCCGAACCGGTCGCTCTTTCTTTCTCTCTCTCGCTCGCTCTCGCAACCCTTGGCCCGACTCTCTTACCCTCTATGGCGAGATTTTCAATGACCTCCTTATACCCGACCACGGGGATCCCCCGACCGACACACTGACTCTAAACGTCTGACGTTAGCCAAGAAATGTATGCAACCGGTATGATCAAAATGAGCTTTCATGAGCGGAGGATTCTTTGAGACTGGCCAACTCGAGGTGGACGAGCATTCCGGGTGGCCAGTTTCAAGGACTAGACTAGACCGTAACTTTTGACGGATGAGAATTAATCTTTCGTATAGTCAGACTACCGGAGAATTACTGGAATGTCACATTGACAATGAGTCGTTTGACCCAGCCCAATTTCAAATGATGATCGTGAGAAAACTTCATGAGTCCGATGTGGATAAAAAAAATGACGAAATATGCTTTGAATATTGTAGGATATGGCATGTATAAAAAAAATTCGTTTTGGTGGTAATCGAAAGACAACATATTAAAAAAAAAAAAATCGTTATCTTGTCAATTTGTGAAGATAGAACAATTTTGCTGAAAATTCGATTCGTCAATTCTACCCAGTGTGACTGTACGAAGGGTTAAGAGTGTATCCAAGCTATAAAAAAAGAACGTGTCAAGAATGGAGAAAATAACTGTGAGATTTAGCACTTCTTTTCGTATGATCCTTCAATTTGTTGAAAGAAGATAAATAAATAGATGAATAAAGAACACAACTTGATGTTCATTTTGGAAGAAAAACTCCATAGTTACCTTGAAAATTGTGGTCATCAGATGCCAAGTGATTAGAACAGACTGCGAAAAGCCCACAATGAAAACGGTTGTACCTATTGTTTTGAAATATATACTCTATTTTTATATCATTATTACCCAAGCTTTTACGGAAGACTTTTATGACCTGAATTTTCATTTTCAAGAAACTGACAAAAACGTATTTTTCAAATCACCAAAAAAGTTAAATTTCATACGATTCAGCTCCCTAAAAGAGCCGAAAGTTTCATCTCAAGTAGAATGGTGTCGCTCAGTTTGGCTATAGTCGAAACTCCACTTCCGTCATCCTTCCGCATCTGAATGCCATAATTTTCAAGATAGATACAATGTTTGGTTTTCTTGTTAAAAATAAAGCTCAAATCGTGCTAGAACTTTCGAATTCCGTTTGCTGTTCGAATTTCCATTCTTCGTCATAAAATTATCATCTTTTGAAAACGAAGCACGCAATTTTTCGATTCCATCTTCGATATCGTCTCAAGCCTAGAGACACAATCTCATCATCAGTTCCTTGATTAGACCCCGTTCACACATTTCGACTTGGACTCGAGATGAATAATAGAGCTTTTTCTATCAAAAAAGATGTCCTGTCTCAGATCAGTGGCTGATCTAAATTTCTCTGACCTTCTCTTCGAAAAAAATATGACGTCTCATCAAAAGGAGCAAATTGTTTTACCACGTGTCAATGATATCGTTCGATATCGATATCAGTTTCACCGATCCTCCCGCAGGATTTCGACTTGATTCGTAAAAAAAAGAGGCACATCGATGCTACATTCATCAAATTCCTATATAGGGTATAAAGAATGGAGCCACTGATCGTGCGGAACGTGGTGATGTTTCTTTTCCTTTTTCCTTTTCTTTTCTTTTTTTCTATGATTTCAGCCCCTCCATTCGTCCGCGATGAGAGAACGAGAGAGACTAGAAACCAGGGGAGGAGTTGTGTAGCAGTGATCTGTTGCTTGACTGCTCACGCTGCGTTGCACGCCAACAATATTGACTGGAAGCCAAGAAGCTGCCGGGGATGAGACAAGGGTCGGTTTTCATGGTGTACGAACCGTGTGTGAACGTGGTTTGGCTCCCATACTTGTGTTACTTTTATCATCCCCACCCCCACCTCCTACCCCCCGGTGTGTCGTTGTAGACGAATTTTTATACTCCGGGAGTCCGAATAACTCGAGCGATCTTGATATCCGCTCACTCCCACCACCCTCATTGACGGAACATTAAGCACACACACGCGATAACGCATGATTAACTAGCTAATGACTTTCTGCTGTTGAGTGTCGTGTTCGAAAGCGATGCGACAAATCATCGATTACGAAGACCACCCTGACTGCACTCGGACTTCCTGCTGGATTTTTATCCACGAACGGAGAGACACACGTTTGTGTGAATGAATGATGGGAGTACGAGGCAACAAGAGAAGGAAATCTTGCAGAGTCACGGATAAAGGGAAGAAACTCGAGAATCGTCCCACCTATTATTCCGATTTCCGGCATCATGCGGCACTTTAGATCAAACGTCAAAGACGAAGGGAACGATTAAACCCCAATTTCTTTTTTTTTTGCCAACAATCGAGGAGGAAGAAATATAGTGCCATTGTACTATGTTCAATTGTTGAAACAATGCTTCCAGCTGCATCGGCTGGCTATATTTCATCACCCTCCATTCCTCAATGTCAGACAACCCTTTTTGTTATGTGATTCATGACGTTTGATGGAAAAATGTACATCGTATTGGAAAATACACTTTTTTACTGATTTTTTCTGTACTTTCATTGAGTTTCTAACGTCCATTTCAGACATTTTTAAGACTTACAATGAATGAAAAGGAATGTGAGCCCGATTTTTCTCACCTACTAGGATGAATTTCAGGGATAATTCTAAACAACGCGACGTCCTCTATCGGCGGTACAGCGAACTGAAACAAGGGTTGAAATACGGGTCCCGCCATCTACTCGCAAGTGGAGGAACACTCTGTGTAAATTACCACCCATCAACACTGTCAAGTTATTGATTGGGGTTTAGAATCTGTCAAGAAGCACCCCAGTCGGGGGTGAAATACGAGCTCGGTTCGACGGTCGGTCAAATCACTGCCTCCGATCTCAACCCCCGTTAAACAAAAGCTAACAAATAATTGTCATAAGAGCGAAAGATGAAGTAACTAGAAAAACAACGTCTAATCTTTTTCTATCGACAATACTACGTTTGAAATCGTTAAATTCGAGCTTTCCGGTCAAGTACACCAGCCCCTTGTATTTATTCAATTTTTTTTTTTTTTTCACCACTCAAGTTCATCGAGCGTGTCTAGTTCTCACGTGATCTTTGAACCCCTATTCCCGGGGTAATATATCTATCAA
>JAFFZH010013984.1:0-20540 GCA_018420115.1 Euura saliciscinereae | reverse complement strand
GGGGGGGGGGGGGGGGTTAGATTAACGGGAGATAGTCCGGCCACGGCCACGTAGAGTTCTCGTTTCTCGGTTCTCGTGTGTGCCTTTATTACAGTTCTCTTCGGTTCTTTGATTCCGTTCCGTATACGCGTGGTCTTTTACAGTGTGTATATGCCCATTCGATAGTTTCGTTACGGTGCCTTGTGCCTTGTGCATCGCGTAATAATTGCTTGGGAGTGTGCCTTCCGAGGGCTGACGGTGGATAAAAGTCGGCGAGATGGAGGGGGAAGGGGGGAAAACGGCACGCGCCGGAACCGGAACCTGGAGAGTCGTGTGTCCCAACCGTTCCCGAGCGGAACTATCATGATTAGTCACGGACCGCCCTGCAGCGCTCCATTCCAGCCTGCAATCGTTCCAATGAGCTGTCCTCTTGTCGACACCGCGGTGTCTACCAGCTACTGACTACTGACTACTGACTACTGACTACTCGTTCCATACTGTGTTCCATACAGTAGGTACACGTGTCTCGAGCTTTGTGTTCAATTACAGATTTTACACATATGTATATATATCTGTATCACGTACCTAGGGGTAGTTTTTTTCATTGCGAGGGTGTTGATGGTTTTTTTTTGGTTATTTTTCATTTTTTGTACTCTTCAGTTATTCAGTCATGATCGAGTAATTTTTTTTTTTTTTAGAATCTCGCTATAAATACTACATAAAATTTGCCACCTTCAACCCTTAGAAGTATCGGATTTGATTAATTTTTTAAATGCCTGCATTTTCAGGGTCGCTGAATCCAAATCCGATCTTGAAAGTGTCAAATTCAATGTGGTCTTCCAAAGTGTAAAAAAATTGGCAGATTTCCGTAGAATTTGGTTTACAACGGTCTTTTGATTCCCTGGATTTCAAATTAGAGATTATATCCCTAAATTCTGAAGTATTATGGATTTCGCTTCTCTATCCATCGCATGATTCAAGATATGTATATCAAATATTGTCTTTTGCAATTCATAGCATGTGAAAATCTGTTATGAACATAATCGATGATCTAACAATAAGTTAAATTTTAGATTAAAAATTCTCTATTCACTCTATAATATTGATTTCAAATTCTGTAGGGAAGGGTATAGAGAAAAAATGAAAAATAAAAATTGGAAAAAAAGGTTCAAGTATGTCAAAAGCCGAATATCCTTGAATCGTGTCGATTTTTCCCCACTTTCCCCTTGCTTTTTTTCAATCCCAAAATCGGGATTTCGGGTTTCGACCCAAATGAATATAGTATCTCCTTTCTACAACCAGTAACCATCCCCCGTGACCACGGGGGTTAAATTCGTCCCCGGCTCCCGGATCGGTGGTGGTTGCGGAAGTGAAGGGGCGCGCAAAAGGTTGCGGGACGTTCGCAGCTATAGGAGCGACGAAACGAGTCCGGGGAGGGGTTGGTTGGGTATAGGCCCGGGTTAACCGATACCGGCAATTATCAACGCGTCGCGGCCACCCTCGGCTGCCCCAGGTTCGCCCCGGGCTCCGCACCCTCCGAGGCTGACGGGGTTGAGAAAGAAATTCAAGGAGGAAAGAGAAAGAGAAAGAGAAAGAAAGAAAAGGGAGGGGGGAGGAGATTTCGCAAAGATACGTCGTACACTACACGTTATGTATATCGCTGTAATAATCATTTATTCCCAGCAACTACCCGCCGTCGACGATCCTGTCGTTGATCCCCCACCCCCAGGCCCTGATTTCTATGAATATATTAACCGTATATACTTCGCATATGATTACAAATTGGAGATCACATGTAGATAAAACGCATGTGACGCATTTTTTGAATTAATTATCGATCACGGTCAGAAAGTGAATCTGAGATTGTGGAATTTTGTTTGGGGAGCTTTGCAGCGAGACGTGAGAAAATTAGCACCCTTATTTTTTTTTGTTTGGTTGGTTGAAACCCGACGTGTCGGGTCGTTTAATCCCAAAGGAATGGTGTGTTCGGTTACCCCCGAAGCGAGGAGGCCCGTTGTTTGGTTGTATTTTTGCACAAGGGATTCAACGAGCCGAAAGTTAACGAGATAAACTGTTGAAAATGGTGAAAGGGGTGACTAGCTAACTCTCCATGTACGCTACACACGTACCATTAACGATAAGTCAAACGTGTCTTTCCTCCGTAACTCTTTTTACGCTTCGATTCAGATAGAGATTTTACCGACAAAAAAACACGCCTCCCCAAGCACGATAATCGCAGGTATCCAAGTGTGACGGATACATGGACTTTCAGAAAATGGCGAAAAAAAATTTGAATTCTATTAATTGATGAAAATTTTTTTTGCTAATAAAATTCACAAAATGACGAAGAACTTCAAATTTCCAATCCAAAAATTTCTCGATAGGACTCAATCTGGCATTTTTCTAGATTCTGAAGAGCGAAAAGAAATCATCGATTGATACTGAGAGGACGATCAAAAATAGGGGAGGGTACGAAATTAGCTGGGAATAACACAAAAACTTCAATACAGAAAACAAAAATATAGTATTTAAATTATTTTATGAACTGGGGAGCCGTCAAAAAGTGAAAATTATAAGTGATCAATTTTCCATGTGGATGCTAGGAACCCTTCAAAAAATCGGTACTTACGACAGCCTGACACTTCGCCAAGAAGAAATAGCTTCGAGAAACTTGAAACCTATAAAAGATGAACGTCTTTTCTAAACGTCATTTTATTGTTCCTTCGTACTTTGTAGGAGTCGAAAATCAAGCAGCTGGAAGTTCGTTCAGTTCCATTGAGAAATTTGAGTTGCTAAAAGAAAAGTCGTAGGTAGTAACAGGTAATTACTGTTCAATTTTGGTTACCAACGTGTCTGTAATTGGGTCACAATACGAGGGAAGCGTGTGACAATTATTTGACTCCAAAAGATACAGAAAAAAATGGAAATTCATGATCGCCCTGCATTGCCCACACTAGTGACAAGGACACGTGTCGCCACCACGAACAAACAAGAGTCAACGAAGGCACAACGTTCTTGTCAAACATCAATTACCAACGCAAACAAGACCAATCTATGTTACATTATCCTTACAGGCACCCCAAAGACAGTGACCTGCATCAGAGCATTAAACGAATGGGAAAGCTTTACGAATAACAAAAGATCCTAATATACTCATACAGGGTGAATTTCTAACTACCGAACAGACTGAATGTTGGCTAGAATCGAGGGTTTGACCACTCTCCAAGTCACCTGGAGTCAGCAGAAGTCACTTGAAGTCAGTAAAATCTGGGTAACTCAATTAAAGTAGGTTAAAGCCAGTTGGAGTCACTTCAAGTCACTTTTAGCCGGTTGAAGTCAGTTTACTGAAGTCAGTTAACCGCTAGAATCTGGAAATGAGCTTTTAGACAGTTGGATTCGTTCCGAACTGTACGAAAGCCCGATTTCCAGATGGAATTCACCCTCTACATGTATTATTGCTACTAACTAAACTAATGAAATGCTATTGAAATTATTGTCACCCGATTCCTTCTCAGTATAAAAAACAATCCAAGACCATAATCCCTGCACTTGAATCTTCATTAATTCCCAGTGTAAAAATCAATCAAAAACCATAATCCCTCCTGAATGTCCAAGGGTTGTTTTCGTAGTCTATATATATATATACTAAAAAGCAGCAACTATATCTCACGTAGTGTCATAAAAACCGAGTAAACTTTTTATTCGAACTGTACGCATTTTCCTCAAAGAGGGACAGAAGAGGGTTACACACGAAGCTTGAAGGCAGCGAGGAATAGAAAGAGAGAGATAGAGTAGCGAGAGTGTGATAGCAGCGCGGTAGTGGCGGAGATATTCTCTGCGGGATGCTCAAGGCAGCATCCGGCCTTCCCTGAGGGTAGTTTTCACCCCCCCTAAGGGTTGGAGGGCGGTCGGTTTCCATGGATACGGACACAGCTAACCCCAAACCACACCCAACCTTCCATTCCCCCGACGTTTCCAGCTTCGCTTATACCCGTCGACGTCGACGTCGACGCGAACGGGGATGGGGACGGGAACGGGGACGTAGCCGCCATCATCGACCCACCATCTTGCCATCATAACCATTACCGCAAAAAATTGTCCAACTTCTGCACGGATTCCCGTTTCATTGTCTGACGGTGGGATTTAGCGCGGAGTCCCTAGTTTACTACAAAAAATTTAATTAAGGTATCAGATTTCGAGCGTTAAGCGCAACTTGAGACCCGGAGGAGAAGAAGAAGGAGAAGAAGAAGAGCGTTTAATCAAACGAAGGGAAGGAGGGAAGAAAGTTTTTGCCATTCGTTTTGCGATACTTCGAATCGCAGGTTATATAGAACTGATCGACGTGTGGAAATTCGCAATTGGTTTGCCGGACGTCAGCCCATTTACAAGTTTAGATTTACGATCGAGGTTCTTTGTACGAAAGAATCCGTCCCTCGAGGACGACATTAGCCAAAGTATTCTCATTCGGTTGAACGAATCACCTCGACGTTTTGGTCGCAAGAACGAAAATGAGATTCGATTTTCTTCGGTTCGGAAAAGTTCTCTTCAGGAGACAATAACAGACAGGAATCTTTCAAACTTATACTTATTTCCCATTTCCATGTCTCATTCGATGAATTTGAATCAGAGTTCTTTTGAAATTGGTAAAATTCGAGGATGAATGAAAACCTTAGGAAAATTGTGGGAAAACCTTAAATTATCCCTTGAATTATAAATTTCTTTCTTTTGTTCTGATAGAAAATCATGAGAATTTTAGGAAATTTTAAGAGAACCACTTGACAATTTTTGGAATTTTTGTTTTTCGAAGAAAAACATTTTTCCAAATTACAATCAAATTCAATTGGAACTGCAAATTTCATATATGAGAAGATTATGAACTTCGAAAAATATCCTAAAAAAACGTACAATTCCCAGGAATTTTTTTTATCCTGATTTTAGTAGATACCCTGAAGGTTCAAAATCAGGAAAATTAACGAAATTGAATTAAATTTTAACAGTAGTGAACAGAGACTGATAAAAAAAATTAGTAAACTTTACAATTAAAAAACTTTCAACTTCAAAACTGAGTTTTCCCAAGCCCATAAATCGTCTCGAATCTTGTCACCGTCGTAATTGCGTTTCTTGCCATTTACCGCAGAAACTTGTTCCTCAGTAAGTTTCTATATTTCATTTCATTTTTTTACACAGTAAATCATTAAAGTGTCTCAATCAACACAAAACGTTCTCAGAGTTTCATAAAGAGACACAATTTTGAAGAAATATTGATTTTGAAATCCTAAAAAAAAAGACAAAAAAGAAACTCACCGGTAATGGAAGTATTTGGTGAAATAGCCGCAGGATTTGCCCTCGGAGGTGGAGAAAAAGCCCCAGCCAGGTATCCTTCGCGGTTGGCCAAAGCTTGCTTTGCCTTCTCAACGCTCTGCTTGAGCTGTTGAAAGGGGATCCCACAAGCGAGGCCCCGGTAGGGCCAGTTTTCTTGCTTGACCCCCGACCCGGCACTGGCTACCGTCCCAGACCCGGCACCCTTCAGATCTAGCGCCCCTGCGTACGAACAGCTTGTGCTGTCGTACATCACCACAGCACCCCTGAAAAATGTGAAAAAATAAAAGGGGGGGGGGGGATGAGTAAAATTTATGGAAAAATCTGGAACAAGGGAAAAGGTCAATCCGGGTTCCTCGAACTCGGCCATGAATCAAGACGCTGCACTCGCCCCTTCGGTCAATTCCACGGACCGTAAACCGTGGAGAAAAAGTCGAGGGTGAATCTGGACTGGAATTATTAGTTTTAAGATTGCGAGATAGTGTTAATGCGCGAGACTGATTAAACGAGGGATGTATTTTGGGGCGAGCGGTTGAGCTAATGAAGTAATTATACCGTGTATACCTTCAACAGCGGTTCCTGCAGGCTTCATTAATTCCATGCAAACCCGAACTGACAACCGCGGATAGAATTCATGACTCATGAGTCAAAGTACAATCGCGGGTTCTGAACGATAACTTGTGTGTGTATATTCGACATAACTTCCTGCGGGTTTCGCGATATTGTCAGTTAATTTAAACCCCTGACAAAATAAATTCCAAAAAATGAAGAGCAAAATCAGCTGACACTTTTCTTCCACATTCAACAATGTTCAATTGCCTATAATTAACGCTTCTAAACTCGTTAATTGAGGGTAATTAAATAGCGACTCGTGGGTCTCAAGTTAATTAAATCTGACTTACATATAGAAATGAACATGACACACAATTGAAATTGTTCTATTGAAAAGAAGCGATTTCAGTTGTGCAGTGTGGCAATGTAAAAACCGAATTCGAGGAGGCAAAAAGTAGTTGCGTGACCAGGCGACGTTTGACGTAGCCGTATAGGGAGGTATATTTGCTGGAAGTTAACAACGTGTCTTCCACCCCGAATTCCTACCCCAAACTAAAGCGAGTCAGTCTTAATTCCGAAAGTCACTTACAAAGTAGGCATTTCCTTCCAATGAAAAACCATTAGGAGAATAATTATACTGTCTCATTGATTCGTCAAAACAACCCACGAACTTGATCCCTTTTTTTCTACTTCCCGTTTCTCTGTTTTTAGAGAAAAGAGGAATTTATTCTAATCAGCCCGGAAATGAAAAGTTGAATTTTCACTCGATCTTCACATTTTGAGGTCCAGAAAATCACCTCCAGTATTTTTACCAAATTGGGCTGAATCGAGGCTGTTTCCCCAAACTCAGAACTGATTAGATTTGATCGGTTCAGTACTTCCCCAATTTTTTGCATAGCAAAATTCTAAAAAATACAATAAAAATGACGATATCTTGAGATCGGATCAACGTATTTGAATGAAATTTGGTACCACATGGTTTTTTGAGTCGCTGATCACGAATTTGAAGTCAGATTAGAGGAATTGAAAATGGCGGATCCAGTTTGCTGGGAAAAAAACACTAAAAACATTCGAAATGTCATAAAAATTGTTATTCAAAGGTTTTTTAAACCGGTGATAAAAAAAATTAGGTCAGATATGCAAAATTCGAAATAGCTGGACGCAAATTCAATAACAGGAAGTTCGAAGGCTGGCTCATAGTCAGCCCAAACCAGCCTGTTTTGTATTCTTTCATCTAATCTGACTAATATTGTAGATACTAGATTACGAATATGAAGAATTTTTATTTGATTTTTTTTACCGCTATTCACCCCGGTAGAAAAAATCCGTCGAATCATCCCATTAAGATTTTCTGCAAATCACGGTCGGCACCAAAAACGTCGATTTTTGTCCTCTCCTCGGGTTAATCTGACAGCCTCGATACGATTTTTGATAAACTATCACCCACGGTCATCTACAGCGTCGATAATATATTGTTAAAAAGACTTTTTCATCGCGTAATAAAAGTTCAGCGTAAATAAGTTAGAAGCCGATCCCTGCGACCGGAAAGTCCGTTCACATCTGTCTCTTGGTTTTTACTCAACACAATTTATCCTTGCGCACTGTGTTATCAGCGGTGTGTTATGATGCAATAACCGTTGGTCGTCAGGCGATGACGAATAAAATTAAAGATGTCCATTACGGCATTAAGGCTTCCGGTCAACCACTGCGGTTATCCTTCTCTCCTTATCGATGTTATTTTTATTCCCTGACAAACTACGACAATACTGCCTATAAGCTTTTAACAAAACTCTAGGAAAGAACAATAAATAACAAATAAAAAAATAAACAATTATAAATATTCTTTACTTTTCTGAAAAATTTTCGTTTTCCTTTTTTTCTACACATGGACACATGATTGTAGTTATTATCTGATCGGTGAAGAAATAAAAATTGAATTTACTGTAATTGTCAATTTATCATTTATCGATGGACACCACTTTTTTTTAATTGCAGGGGGTTTCAGAGTTGATGATTTTTTGAGAAATTGTTTCGTTTACTTTGGCCAGGAATCACCTGCGGAGATGGACCCGCGGAGAAGGAGAGGTTGAATCGCGCGGTCCGCCCAGGTTGCGGCACTCTTACAACTGCGCTAGCCGCACGGCTAGCAAATTGACTGCTTCCGGGCCTCATTACATCACTCTGTTACTCCGTTAACGCTCGCCGGAAACCCCTCCGCCTGCCGCACGTCTAGAGCCTTTATATGTGTAAACGCGTACGAAAACCACCACGCACTCACATAGGTAGCGGATACCACCGAGCGGAGTGGAGTAACGATAACGCGGATGTAAAACCGCGCAGGATCACGTGCCACCGCAAGAAATTCAAACTTCCTTTCACGGAATATTGTAGAAACCCCTTATCAGTTTTTTTCCACACTTTCCTCGTTCGACGAAGTACATATATTATTTTATTATCATAATCTCCACATTATTACACGAGCCTGTAAGTCGTTTAAATAATTGTAGTACAACAAAATAATAGTCAGACTCACCGTCTCCGCGGGGATCCAGACTGGACCTCGTCCTGTACGTAGAAAATTTCCCGCTTCGATTCCCGACGTTGTTGTTCGATTAGCTTTCTTATCAGTTACAATAATCACTGCACAAGAACATGGCGGTCAGAAATCGCGGATATCCTTGACCGTTCCAAAGGCGTTTCCCACCTGATTTTACTCAGGTGTTTCAAATATCATTAGAAGCTAAAACCGGTTGCGATGATATTTCTCGATACAATCGCGGTACATTTAAGGACGACGAAAACACGTCCGGTTAAAGAAACGCGGGGCTTGGGGATAATTAAGGATGGAATAGCGATGGCGACGGCGACGGCGACGTCGAGGTTTCGCGGGTGAGAAACGGGGACCAGCAGAACCCGGCGTTCGTGCTTGTAGCGGACGCACATTTGGCAACGTTATCAGTCCGGGACCAACGATTGGCTGTATTCGTGGAGTCTGCGCCGAGGTACGATCCCTCACCGAGTTATCCTCTCTCCGTTTTCAGCTACACTTCTCTTTCTCTCTTTCGCTCTCGCTCTCTCTCACCCCGTGCAGACTCCTTACCCCGGTAGAGGCGGGATCATCCCCCGCGTATCCACGCGAATCTACACCCCCTGTTCTCCCTCTGTGCGAACAACTCTCTCTCTTCTCTCTGCGACGATTTTAGCACGGGACCCATCTAGATGTGCAGAAAACTAAACTTTGGGGATTACACACGTAACGGGTGTACCACGAAAAACATTTAGGAGTGTTCACTCTTGATATACTAGTGACTGGAAATTATATAGTCAGTTACTGATTTTATCGATTCGACTTCTATTTCATAGTTTGGACACGACAAAGCTTTTCTTTTGGTCCATTCTGCCACAATTTTTTTTGCTGAAACGTAGAATAGACGCTTTTAAATCGTGTGTGATTTGAGATTAGTTACGGCTCAAAGAAATCCTTCGAATTATTACGAGAAATTGAGAAAAAAAATTGTATACAGGTTCAACGAAATTTCCTTCCGCGTTAGAATTTATCGGACTGAATGAATTTTTAGCAATTTCAGGCGAAGGGCTGACTTTGAGAGTCCTTTGAACGGTGGTCTCTGAAGAGTTGCGAATTTATTTGTAGTTCTTGTTTGAATCTCTAGAATTCCTTGAAATCCTCTATAATAGAAGTCCGTGCGAAAGCCCTTGGAATTATTTTCCTCGCGAAGCCTCTGAAAGTCTTTAGAATCCTTGAGAATTCGCTGAGTGAATGGAAGTCTTTGGAAATCACGTCAAGTCCGAAGTCAATTTTCGTTGTACACTCATTGTTGAACAGAAATTGAAGCGAATAGTACCAGAATTTCGAGTATATTGAAAAGTAAAAAATTGACAAACAGAAAAAAACGACAGTCTTTATTATCATATCATCCATCATATCCATTATTGGAAATTGGCGATCATCAAGTCCAACGTTTCCAACTATAATTAGTTAGCTTATTGTTACTGTTTTTGATTTTTTTTCTGAAAAAGTTCCTGATAAGGATGACGGGTGTTTAATTAATTCAAATTGATTCGTTCCGTTGAAATGATTTTTCTTTCAATCCAACTCAAATCTCCGATCTATGATTATGACTCTATAGTCTATAACTGACTCGATAATTCTAGTCGATATTCAGAAATTTTTATTCGACTCTCATATCACCCGTTTATCTGAATAAATTCATAGAAATTAATAAAAATCCTATCGATAATCATAGAGAAAAGATCTAAATAAAAATTGGTCTGTAGGTATCTGTGTAAATAAAAATGATCATTCGGACACTTTAATTGGTTTAGAAATGTCTGAAAGGTTTTTTCACGATTCTAGCCAACTTCAGATCAACGAATCGTTAGGAATTCACCCTGTACAGGCATCATAATTGTGACGTAGTGCGTGTTTCTCCCGTGTCGACAGGCTAGCACGCAGTGGAAGCGAGATAGCGAGCCCGAATGGTGGCACTATAGTAATACGAGGCGTGATGTTGACGTTGCTCTTTTTTAATCGATAAGCTCGATATAATGTAAACGTGCTAAACACACCCCGTACGTACGCCGCGGTTAATGTTAATGGTCGAGGCGGGGTGAGCCTGGGGTGAACCGTGGGGTCTGGTCTACCCTCGCCCAGTGAGTTAGAGCTTCCTTTCAGCTCTTCTCCGCCTGCGCATCCCGGCTCTCGACGTTGCCCTTCGGATTTCGGTATCAAATAGTGTAGAAAATGATGATATCCAAAAAACTAAGTATTCCCGAGTTCAAAATTCTCAAGCACCTGAGTCCGATTAATAGATGAGGAGAGAAAGAAATGTTCATTCTAATATCGCAAAGATTTATGGCGAAAGAGTGGTTTTTGTAATAAGAGCGCGAGGGGCGGACGGAACGTAGAAAAGCTCGGCGTGTAAACAGGGCAAACCGTGTACGACGAGGTTGTGCACATATATTTGAAAATAAAATACCATACCGTAGCGTAGATTGTGTGTAGGAAAAGAAGAAAAAGAAATATTATAATTACCAGTTGTCACGAAGGCAGCGCGGCGTTCAACAGGTTTTATTACCACATTACCGTATCAGATATACATAGCCCAACACTGTGATAGGCTATTAACTTCTTTCTCGTGATTCAGGGATTTTTTATTCTCTATAAATTTTCTTTAATTTGTTATAAAAAAACGGAGATTCAACTCCGAGAGTGACTCGCGGATTGGGTTTTGTCCAGCTTGAGCGGTTTTGGGGTCTTTCAGAATGTACGGCGTGAAGTAGAGATAATAAAGCTCGTAAGCCCATATAAGCCGGTGTGCGAGTAAGCGATGCGATCATATCAGCTTGTTAACTGATATTAATAGCAGGGCGCGGTAGAGGAACCCTCTCGCCCCTCGGTCAAACCCCCAGACCCAACTTGCACCGGGCATCAGGGATCAGGGATCAGGCATCAGGCCTACCCGCCTGGCCTGCCTCAGGCTTAATTGTAACAAATTAAATCACGCGATGTCGATACGATTCCGTCCCATAACTACACGCTTCCCGAATCTGGCGAAGACTAATCACCTCAATCTTACTAATTGGCCAATGGCCATGTCCAAAGAAGAAAAAAAGTAGAAAAAAAACAGGATTTCTGATACTTTGAGGATTCTGATAAGAGAAAATTATAAATCCTTGAATGACCGTTGAAGGTGTCAATGACTATGAGATGTATACTAAAAGTAGGGAAAAAAATTGTCGACCAAACAATTTCAGGTTAAAAATCGGGTTTTACTATAATAAAATGTACGAATCGAACTTAGGGTAAGTCATAAGATGTTGATCGTCGATGATAACCGCATGATAGATTAACGAAAACGAGAGAAATTGAAGAAACATTGATATCTCATGATCTGAACGTTTTTTCAGGCACGTATGCTGATGTTATGCAAGAAATTGGCACGTTGGCCCATAAAAATTGTTGTTGAAGGCCGATTTTCAAGGTTTCTCACGGTTTTTGACCAGAAATTGTTGGATCGACAATTTTTTCCCTACTTTTACACACGCATCAGTGAAATGATACCATCAATGGTCAAGGATTTTGAATTCTCAGTTCGAGAAAATACAGAAAAATACATTTTTCGTGTAACAACTGCTTGTTGAATAGTTATTGATCATCGACGCCAGTGCAGCGTGCGCAAAGTTCATCGTTTCGCAGCCTAGTCTAGTGCGAAAGTGGAAAGTTGGCGCATGCGTAGAATATAAATACTATACTTTCCGCACTGTTTCTGCTCATGCTCATCCAAATAAAACAGAACTTGCCAGCAGTTCTTCGAGACAAATAAAGTTAAATCATTTTTAGAAATTTGTGTAATTTAGAATCTTCCGGCTAGAATGTGGTTTGTAAACCCCTTGTTTGTAAAATGACCGTAGGCTTGGGTATAATTTTCTGTTGTCATATTTAATTCAAAACAAGAGAAGCTATTACATAACCGTAAAATATTTCAGTGTAGGTCATTTATTCGACGCATGCGCGAATCAATAATAGTTTACTTTCCGCACTAGGGGAAAAAAAACTCAACGCATGCGCACGTCGTAAATTATCTACTTTCCACACTGTTTCTGCAAGGTCACTGAATCAAACCAAATATTAGACAGTTTTCGATTGGAAGACAAACTGGCAGTAAAAATGAAATAAAGGTGTTCAGGAAAAATTGAAAGGATTATAGAATAAAAATTCAATCTATAGAAACATAGCAATTAATAAAATCGTAATTTTTATTACAGTATGTTAAAATTCTGGGACAAAAGCTGAATTCCTGATCCAGTGACTCTCGAACTTTCGTTTACCTCAGCTAATTCGTTTATATCAGAATCTGTGTGTGACTTGTGAAAATGACGTGAATTCGAGTAAACGGAAATAGAATGATGGTATGAATCACATTGTCACGACTGTAGAAACTATTCGATATAAATAATAATAATGTTAAGCCGGAAGTGGTACTAATTTAATATTCTGATCGATACCTCGATATCGTTATCGATCGATGTACAACATGATGGGGCGTCGCGGCTTGGCGCCCCGTTAGAAATAACGTCGGCTATCTTTTATCTCGAAACGTAGGAACCGATCGGTTCACGGATTGCACCAGGGTACGTATTTCCATAAGAATTCATATATTCAGAGTTTCGGCGGTGTGTGTCGTACACCCCCCCGTCCCACGTCTGACAAAATCGTATATATTACAACACTCGCATATCCGAATACACACACCAACGTGCTCAACGGTGGACTTGGAATTCAGAAACGATCGCGAAAACCCCCCCAGCACCAGCCTAGGACCTGACGGTCTCGCGGCACGCGAACCTGATTGACTTGTAGATGAGGGGAGAGACGCCCGCGCCGTCGATACAACCGGAGAACACCGTCAGACCAGAGAACCAGAGAACCAGAGAACCAGGGTCGCCCTGCACCGGGTCTGAACGGGACGCCCGCCGAGCTCTGCGTATCTACGTCCATGTCGAGTGTATATGGGGTACGGTAGCGTCTCTAGCTCTGTATTACCCACCCGTAATCTAGTTAATTAATCTTCGTTGGCACCGGTTGCCGAGTGCCGAGTGCCGAGGGGAAAGGGGGAGTTCGAACCTCGGTAATGAGGGACGACGGCTGCCTCGAATACTGTGTGGACCCCATAACTAAGGGCGAAGTTCTGACGGTACCTTCGGGCGTTTGAAATTTTAATCACTCGAATCGATCATGTAATTGCGACGTTCGAGAAGATTTTCATTGTATCGAAATCGATCGAAGACGATAACAAGGCTGCTTTTTTTTTGGAGTCTTTGATGACGTGGGACAAAGTAGGCGAAGGAAAATCGTTTTTAACACTTTGGTTTCATCTTGTTTTGCCTGTAACTCACTTCCGGTTGTTCCTAGGTGAAAAATAGCTCAGATTAATTTCGAAGCTTTTGAAATTCTCTACAAATAAGTACCCCACACTTTTTCACGTACATCACACAGTTTTCAAAATATGCGAGCTCGAATGAATGACGTTCATCAGTTTCATGTATATTCAAACATATCTGAGAGAAAATAAAAGAATAATAAGATTTGTGTGCAGTATTTTCAATATTTCGTGTGTGTGTCTTTCGATGTTTCATCTCATACCTACATCAAGGCCTGCATTCACTTGTGAGAGGTTGGTAGAATTTTTTTTGTTGACATTTCGTGTGAAATGTGGATAGATATTTTTCTCCGTTTTCCCGTGCGAGTAGCAGCCCCTATGTAGACAGCGATAGCCGTTTGGGGATGAAAAAAAAATGGCAAACTTTTTTTTCAGTTCATAAATCACAGACTAGGATCGTCTGATCTAGGCGTATAGGGACACGAACAAAATCCAAGAATTCAACTTTGTGTAAGATTTTTCCCGTTGTTCCTCGCTGCTTTCTGCTATAATTTATGCTCACACGTATAAACTCAGATCTATGTCCTTCCGAGGGTTTCGAAATATCTGGGCTTCGACAATTCCCGCATTTATTATCATATACCTCGGCTTATATTTATGGGACCAGTTCCGTTTTCGTTTCTTGACTCGTATCGTAAATTCGCAACACAGATGTAAGCAAATCCATCGGGAAAGAAGCAGAGTTTTTATATCAAGGATACAAAAAACGAACTTTTTCTGATTAATGTGACAAAAAAAAAATGGGGGCGGAGAAGGAAAATCGATTCTCTGCTTCAATCATATAAAAAAAAAGCTTCTCTAACGAGAGAACGAAAATAACAGCAAGTTAATTACTAAAAATTCTTCTCATTGATTTGTTTCTTCATCATTCGAAAAACCGGAGCTCGATATCCCATCTATCGGTCTGAACTCGTATCAAGTCCTGCGGCGAAGGGTGGAAAGTTATCCGCGGAAATCGACCCTACAAATTATCATACAAGTATAAAATCGATCGAAAGCCCGGTTGCCGACGGATGAAAGCAGCCCGCAGATAGCGCTGTGAAAACGGCGGGTAGTTTCGAGGTGGCGTCGCGACGCCGTGCGGCACCCCCTACTGCGGGGGAGAGAGCCGGTATTGATTGGGGGCAGCGGGGAGTCAGGCGCCATCCCGCGGGCCACCGCGTCAGGGCCCACGTAACCGTCGGTTTACGCGATACTCCGAAAAGATGGTCATGATGGCTGGAATGGACGACCACGAGAGAAAAGTAGTCGTCGAGTTCTGCCACCTCCTCGAGAAAAGTAAACAGCTATTCAACGGACTCCGCGACCTGCCCCAATACGGTCACAAGCAATGGCAGGCCTACTTCGGGCGCACCTTCGACATCTACACTAAACTATGGAAGTTCCAGCAGCAGCACAGGTTAGTCAAAATCCAATTTCCACTATCCGACTCTCCCGCGTTGATAAACCCTACCGTCGTTAACCTCGTGAATTTTCAATTGATTCCTTCTTTTCGTTTCCTCGCGAAACCCTTTGTCAGTATCCACCATGTGGACCGTCCACCATGACCATGTGACTCGCGACATCTGATCCGCGATATCGTTGCAGGATAATCCTGGACACTAAATACGGACTGAAGCGTTGGCAGATCGGCGAGATAGCGAGCAAGATCGGTCAGCTTTATTATCACTACTACCTTCGAACGAGCGAGACGAGTTACTTGCACGAGGCTTATTCGTTCTACGCCGCCATAAGGGGTCGGGCTTATTACAGCCGTGCCGCTAAGGAGGACAGGTCCGACCTGATGGTCAAGAAGCTGAGATACTACGCGCGTTTCATAGTCGTTTGTTTGCTGCTTAACAAGATGAAGTTGGTGCGAGAACTGGTGGGGGAACTGGACGCCCAGATTGCGGACTACACCAGCACCTACGAGCCGGAGGATCAGGTCGAGTGGAACCTGGTCCTGGACGAGATAAAGGCATTCGTCAAGGCCGAGGCCGCGGTCGGAGTCCTGCACGCCGATGCCAACCCCGTCATCCTGACCCATCGACTCGGACCCCTGACATCGCCACCAGTAGAACGTTCACCACCCATGTGCCTATCTCTCCAGGAGATTTTGATAGTCGGTAATTGCTCCGATCAAGTAAAGTTCAGCGAACTCTCCATGGACATGTTCAGAATGCTTCAAACGTTGGAGAGGGAACCTAGGGAGGATCCGACGCACCTCCACGACGCCTCGCCGGCTGGTAGACTACCCTTCAGGCCGGGTCCTTATCCCGCCGAGAACGGAGCACCGAGACGTGATAATCCACACAAGTATTTGCTCTACAAGCCAACTTACAGCCAAGTACAGGTATTCCTGGCGAGTGGTTTCAAAGAACTCCCGGCAAACGGGGCTCTGCTGCTTTACCTGTCTGCCGATGGGTGTTTCTCGACGGTTAAACAGCCCCAAGAGAGTGAGTTGCTCCTCTGAACTTGTTTTATACATAATTTCTATCGACCCATGGATTCTCGTAAGTCAATTAAACCGTAGTACGAGAGGGTCGTGTAAAAGACGATCGATATACTCGTGCTAATCGCGGGGTGCAACGATGAAAAAAAAATACCCTCGTGAGTAAAAAAAAGGGTGATAAACTTTGTTCCATTGTTATTTTACAGTGGGGTACGACCTGGGCGGTGTTTCGACGAGCAGTAAACGCGATCCCGAACACGGGAAGAGGCCGACCGGAGGGAAGGAGCCGCACTGCCTTTACCCGGGAGATCTCTACCCGTTCACCAGGAAGCCTCTCTTCGTCGTCGTCGACTCGGACAATAGCTTTGTGTTCCAAGAGATACCTCGCTACTTCGGACAGCCTTTGATGGTCCTGATGTCGCCCCAGGACACGCCACCGACCCTGAGGGATCTCCGCCACGGGGGAAGCCTCTTCACTCTGTTCCTCCACGCCCCTCTAGCCGCATTCTGCCTTATTTGCAACGTTGGTACCCTACCGATTCACCATTGGGAACGATGCCAGACCTACGTCGAACGCTTCCTCGTCGAGGCTAGTCGGCTTGTAACGCGTTCACGATGCGGTGAGTCTTTCACCCATCAATTATCCTCCTCGAACATGCATTTTTTCTCTCATTATAACAGATATCATACACCGCTGCCAAAGGGAAAGGATTTTGACCCATTTTCAAAACTTGACCGTCTGCCAAGTCCTCGATATGGATCCGCAGACCACCGCACACATTAATATCAGTCGCTCCTTTGTGATACCAAGAAATGAATTATTGATAACCCACAGACACGTTTCATTTCATTTTGAATCTTGTTCCCAATCGTCATCAAACACACGAGGTAATCGGTGAATTGTTGATACATGTTTCAGATACGAGCATCCTCCAGTTCTTCGGCGACGATTTTCTGAGGCTACTTTTGGTCCGTTACGTGTTCTGCGACGTGGTACTTCACCTGCACAGATCGTTCCAGAGGCGACAGCAGCGACCGCGTTGTCATCCTCCGCTACCGGAGGCGGAAATCCTCGAGCATCCAACCCTACATCACCTAGTGCTAGACCTCGCGGCCTGCATAGATGCTCGCGATCATTTTCCCGACTCAAGCGAACTCGCCTGACCCCGGCGTACCTCCTACCCGGCAATTGACACGGCCACATCCTTGCCTCCCTACCACGATCATTATAACTATTGCAATTACAATTACAATTACAATAAAATCGTTACATTGAGACCTCATTAAAACCCGTCTCGGACTTATGTCTCTTCAGTGTGCCACATGAAAAAAACATTCATTTAGTTCATTAAAGTTACGCTCTAATATAAGATTTGGGAGAATACAATGAAAAATGAACGGACTCCAGGAGAGACACTCGAGTATTTCAATTCTTCAGTGGATTGTATCGAGATTGCGATTAATATCGAGTAGGTCGACTGGAACTCGTTTTTCTTTCACTGTACAGTCTTCGAAGATCAGAAAAAATTATCGCAAAGATTACGATCTAGGCGTAAAATGTGATATAAATTAAAAAAAAAAAAATTTTACTCAACTTTCTAGTCAACGCTAGATAATAAATTGATCATTTGATTTTGTTTGCCATTTTTCAAAATTCGAATTAGGAATTTGAGATCGTTCAAAACGTTTGAAATAAATTTCGTTTAATTTTTTTCTTCTTATCATATTACGTATATTTCAGACAATTCCGTCCCTAAGATTATCTGATAATAAACGTTTTTTTCTCCACTTGTACCCACAATTATTTTTTTTTATACAGTCACACACGTTGTTCTATACACATATAGATAATCGACGAACTTATATTTCGCACACACACACGCAAGAAGACTCGTATGAAAATAAACAAAGAGATTCATGATCAGCCTCTTTGACTTCGTGTCTGGGCATTTGGCCCCACGTTACTTACATCTTGGGCTTTAACATCCACGTGTTTCTTTCTTCTAGAAATACCGATTCAATTTAGATTCGTCTAGCACTCGAGAATTATTCATCAAGAAAAGTGAAAAAGCGACAAACACACTGACACAAACACACAACGACGCCGATTGCACCCACGCATTTTTTCAGCATGAACACCGAGGTACGGAGTGGTCGCATGACGTCAGTGGTGCATCGGCGTCGCGACGCCTATTTATGTTCGCCTTAAATTGGTCCACAGCATCTTATATACCCGGTATAAAAGCGAGCGATGATTACACGCTCCAGGTATATTCAGAGGATGTCATTTTCAAAGACGGTTAAACTCTGGTCTTCGGACGTCTCTGAAACTCGGAAAACCGTCTTTGCCAAAATGTTTAAGGCCCATAAGAGGAAGCAGAGGGTCAAGCCAGGGGCAGGTGATTGTCCGGTCAATCGACTTTAAACTCTTGTACCATTGTCGCCAAGACCTAAGTGAAGTCTTGCTATATAGAATAGAGAAAAGGAGGCTATAAATAATGGCGCGGAAAGAGACGCGACCGGTACTACTTACTTCTTGGCTACTTCTCGAGTTTAATCTTCGACCCAGAGGTGTGCGGGACGCGACAGTGACCGGGTCTGAATCTCCGGTTTTCAAATCTCGAATATATTATCATTTTATCGTTTCGAGGGTGCATGATCCCAGGCATGGGTGGCGGTCTCGGCTTCTGCATAACCGCCGTGGGTTGATCCCCGAAGATCGAGGATCAGATACGCACAAAAAATGGCTGAACGAACCGGCACAGAAAAGGGCCGAACGTCACGAGCCTCTTCCACGTCGAGTCTGGGCCTCGAGGTACGTTGCGGTTGTCAATTTTATCAGACCGATTCATTGCTACCCGAAAGAAAGGCCCTGGTCGGTCGCCCCTCGTCGAGAAACGCTGTTATGCAGACGCCACCACCGACCCAATTGTCGGATTCTGGCCCAGTTCCTCTTCAGCAATACCAACAGCAGCTGGAAGGCCGTTGGTAAGTTTATACTCCAGCCTCCCCCTCCCAACCCCGACTGAGTAAATGAGAGATTCTTTTTTACCGCATACACACGCACGCGACGTAACGTACACGCGATTTCGTCATCGCGAACGGACACCATCGTCGTGGACCGAGCTATTTAGGGTTTGCCCGGCTCGGCTATAGATAGAATCATCGGTCAGCTCGCAGTACCTCGTCCAGCGGCGACGAGGCATCTCCATCCTCTCACCTTTGTCCCGATAACAATTATACCGCGCGATAGATTACCAGCCATGAAAAAACTGGACCGAAATCCCATCAGTACGCGGTCGTGAAAAAAAAAAAAAAACAGTAAAAAAATAAACCACGGGTGATGAACGGCGACTCGAAACTGGCAGACAGACGAGAAGTGCCATCACTGCGGACTGTTGAACTCTTATTTTTTTTTATTGTGAATTGATTTGAATTATCGCCAGGATGTCTGCCCTCAGCGACCACGAGTACGAGCCGATAGCGAGCCCGTCCATGCTGCTGCAGGGTTCACTGATGAAGACGCGAAGTGCGTTATCAGGATCAGCACCTGTGGTACGAATTAACGACACGGACGTCGTACACGTCGCTGATAGCGACGAGAGCCTCGACGTCCAGGAACGAAGATACAATTCGAAACAGCTTGTCCTCGACGGTGACGTCGTCGTGCCTCTCGATGGCGAGATCGAGGACAGTGCTATGCAGGCGAAGGAACTTGGCGATACCGCTGGAGACACTTCTGAGGAACAGGAAACTGCCCAACAGCTTCAGGACAGGCTCGAGGAACGTTTCCTTTTCTCAGCAACACCGTGCACCGAGTCCAGAACGGATGCTGAGATCAATACCAGTCAGGTAGCGCATTTTTTCTCTCACTTTTTTAAAACTCGTGCTCCCTTACTCCGCCTGTATATCGCCACACGCGGCACGTAGCGCGAAAACTCGCAGCTACTTTTTCACGGATATTTTTACTGTGAGAATAGGATCGGGGTAAGGACTAGTCAGGCGAATGGACATGGTCCGTGGTCAGGATTTGTATCGACGAAGGAACTCCTGTTTTTCGCTTTTTGCACTGTGGTCTTCTTCGAATATAGCGAATATGAAATTGAATTTTCGCATATTCGTTCTCGTCTGCTTTAAGAGCATGCTCTAGTCAGTCTTTACCCACAATGTAGCCGCGTCACTTGTTTTCACTTATATCAACGCCTACGCATAACAGGCGTGAAAAAGAAGAAAAGAGCGCACTGCCGCATTAAATTTCGAACACATACATCCCAAAATATCTCTGTTTTGCCCAACAA
>JAFFZH010013977.1:0-40079 GCA_018420115.1 Euura saliciscinereae | reverse complement strand
ATTTCACATCAATCGAATGTGTTTTGGCTGAGAAAATAGCGTTTGAAAATTCCAAGTGTAAATCATATCGAGGTCACGTGACTTTCATTTACTGTTTAAAAACTATCTGGCGTTATTATATCCCTAAATTATAAATTCATTGTTAGATTGACCTTCCCAACGATCCAATTCTTCCCTTTTATCGAAAAATTTGTTGATTTATTCAAATATGGCTCTGAATCTGTGAATTATGTCGTCACGACCAATCAGAAGGCGGTTCTGCCTAAAATTTTTTACAGTTTGATAAGAAATTGAAGTATAATACGTATCGTCTCGATACTTTGAACCCGTTTTTATAGGAAAAAAAAATAGTGTACGAAAACCTAGTTTGATTTATGATAGTTTGATTTTTCGGAATTAGATCCACGTGGAGATATTATTTTAGGAGAGGGAAATTGATTGAAGGAAAAAAAAGTCAGAGAGAAAGTAAAAACCAAAAATGTAATTTAAAAAAAAAATGTAAAATCATTCAAAAATTTGAACCAATTCATCTTACACGAACATTATTTTATTATTGGTTCCTTTAACGAATAATATTTTACGCCTAGACGTAATTACGCTATATTTAGTGATTCACATTATACACACATTATAATAAGAAACTATTTACACGTTTATTCAATAATTATGGAAATTCAGATCTCTGTAGATCATTTTCATCTCCGTTAAATAATTACGTTAAAATATCATTCTCGAAAGATCTATAAGCCAATATCACCAGCCATATTCTCCAGATCATTGAACATTTGGTCCAGATGCTGAAAAACAAAAAAAGCAGAGAATAAATTAGAATAATGAAATGACTTCATTGCGTAACGACCCGCTTTCAACTCACATCTACAGGCTCCTCCTCCTTGTTTTCCTCGTGTTTATCATCATCGGGCAATGTTTCAGTATCGTCGATCTCTTCTTCTTCCTCTTCTTCGTCATCGTCTTCATTTTCATCGTCGTCTGCGTCGTCATCAGAGTCGTCATCTTCTTCCTCGTCATCGTCATCGTCCACCTCATCTTCTATCTGCATTTCATCCTGCATTTCCATCTCCTCGTAATCTTCCGGTTCTTCTTTAATTTCCAGTAGCAGTTCTTTATCTCCTATTTGACTAGTTTCCGAAGTAACCAAAGGCACCGATTCAGCCAGAGGCGATATTTGCGATGGCTGGAAAAATCGAAATCAAAATATATTAGAGAAACAATTTTTCAACTTGATTCAAAATAAAGAAACAAAAACGGTTTTCAACAATAACTTCAAATCTCTTCCAATGATTTTTCAAGGAAGACCGTTTTTCTACATTCTGCATCCACTCCGTACCCAAGTTTGTTGCTGCGGTTGATTATTAGTCTTTATAGTTGCAACAGGTGTCGGAACCGTTAAAGTGGGTTCCAAAGACGGAGGCGAGTTTTGAATAGCTGCCTGCGACGGGCTTCTGCTCTTATCCTCAGCAATATCAGTCCGTAATTTGATGTGATTCTGTTTATCAGGCTCTGGCTTAGCCTGGATCGTTTGGCTCGAGCAGAACCCTGGCCCTTTTTTTACTTGTGGCAAAGTCCCAGGTTCTTCTTTGACCCTTTTCATATTAGGCTTCGGCTCTCCGGGCAGACACGTGTTTCCCCGTTGCCTTCTGAACCTGACGATTATACTTCGGGTGTCCCACATCAAATCGTGCGCCTGCCTGTAAGCCGATATCGACTCCTCCACGCTGTTGTAGCGGATGAATGCGTACCTGAAAATTATTAACGAATATTTTAAGTAAATTATCAAAAAAATTTATTGAAATTGGGATCAGGATCATGTCCCACCGTGTATTTCTCATTTTCTGGGCATATCCAACGTCGACTCTAGCTGCGGATGGAAACTTGGTTTTCACTTCGTTGACGTTAACAGATTCCGGAAGATTTCCGATGTACAACGTGTACGGGTCAATTTCTTCCGGGGTAGGATTATCCTCGTCTCTCAGAGACTTCCGCTCGACTTTCAGGTGGCCGACGCCGAAGGGAATTTTCTCCAGTTCCTTGATGGCTTTGTCTATGTCAACGTCCTCGGTCATTTGGATGAAGCAATAGCGGGGCCCGCTGGGGCTTTGAAAGTGAATATTCTGTATTCCGGAATGAAATTCTCTGACTATATCCTTGTTCAGGTCAGGATCTGGGAATTTTATTATCAGACTCTGCGCCTTCACCGTCTTATTGTACTCGTTCTCAATCTGCAGCGCCCTCTCGGCGTCGTCACGATTCCAGGGTCGGCTCGGATAGCTCTGAGACATGGGTTTTCTCTGTTTGTTCTTCTTGACGACAACATCTTCCTGTAAAATATAAACGAGATCGATTAGACTCAAATTCTCTGATCGAAGCGATAAGCTTGACGAAATTCCTTCTCACCGAGACAATTTTAATATCCCCTTCGCCCGATTCGTCGCCATGCCTATGAACAGAATTCTGCAAAGCCCCGGAGCTCAGACACTGGGATAATTGATGATTTTGGATAGCGACTGAGATATGGTTCATCATTCCGTCTCCAGGATGCACGGACTGCGAATTTGAATAGCTGTTCCTCGGCCAGTCCAATCCCACCGCGCCGGTTATCGCCTGTCCGAAATAAGCCGACTGTTCGAACTGTCCCTGTGGCTGATCGTACCTGGGGTGCCTTCTATTTTTCCGGTGAAAATTATTCCTCTGATTATAAATATTGTTTCGATTATGGTTGAACCTGTCCCGCCTCACGTAATTACTCCTCAACGTCATGTCTCGGGGCGACTGCGGAGGCAGGGGAGGAGTCTGAGGAGTCATCCACTGCCACGGAGGCGGGGGATGCGACCAAGTCTGCATTGGAGTGACCTGAGAATGAACTGGTCCGAATACATGAGGCGGAGGAGGCAGCGTCCCAGGGGGCGGAGGCATGGGAGGCAGGGGCGGCTGCCCAGGCAAGGGCTGATTTATGGTAGCCGGTGAAGGCGAGGCTGTGGAATAACCGGCGTAGGAATTGTCGTAGCCGAATGAGACCAGTTCCTGCTTCACACCGGGACGTTTGCTTTCTCCATTTTCCTCAGGTCCCTGGAAAGTGATATCAATTAGCTCGGGCGTATTTCGGGTCGATTATCGCCAGGCGAGGCGCTGCGAGATGCGAATAAGCAAGCGAAAAGCTTCGGTCCAGTCCGTCACCTTCGGTAAATCATAGAATAAACACTGCGCTAGGTAGAGATTGAAGATAATAAGAGCTTTAGAGAACAGGAGAGGTTGAAGCTGGTTCAGATGATCATATAATCTCGTTTAGAAGATTAATACGGATTGGCGATGACAAAAACAATGAGCTGAGAGAATTTTTAGGTCCAAAAGAAACGTTAATAGCATTAAATTGAACGAATGAAAGTAGCGGTTAGAAATTAGCGTTAGTTTGAGTTTACATTGATTAATTTTAGCGACATGTAGTAGATAGCGAAGCTGGCGAAAAAAACAAACGAAATATTCAATCAGTTTTTAGTGTAAATTATTATATTGATGGTATTAGGAATTGTTTGGGACGAACGATTAGCACAATTATTAACGTTACAACGAAATTCTTGTTATTGTTGTTAGAGCTTTTTCGTTGTTTGACTTGTTTACGTTTTTTTCGTCGGACGTTTCAATATTGAATGTGTGGAGGTTCTTTTGGTTCGTCGGTGTCCGTTTCTACTCCTTGGCATTTTCGGTTTTCTATTAAATAAAATATGATCATCCGAACCTGCTCAAAAGAAATAAATAATGATCGTAATTATCGTGAATATTATCGTGCAAACGATGAGAAAAAAATAAAATCTTATTGTGCAACGTTTTCGGGGTTTTTGGAATATTTTTTTTCGTCAGCTATTCAATGAGAATATCGAGACGACATTATTTCGGAAATATTTCATTCAAAGAATATGCTAAAAGTAATTGAATGCTGTATCGCTGTGAGATAACCCCAAATCACAACACGCCTACAAACAATCGATTTTCAAAATTACGATCCATAGGAATCGAGAATGTTTTGTGGACGGGATATAGGAGAGTTTGTATTCACCGAATGCTTCATATTGATCACGATATCGAAACACACACTTTACATAGATAAAATATGAGAAAAAACAATTTCATTCCAAATCAGCGCGAAATTAGTGGCGTATGTATCGGTAGTGCGTTTCATGCTTCACGCAGTGCTAGAGCGTCCAAGCTGTAGGCAGATGTCGCTACGAGCGATATTTAGAAATCGGGTTTATTTTAGGGATGAAACAAAAAATAATAAACAATTATATTCATCAAATTGTGAAACAAAAGTTGATCATCAGCGCCTTGGTTATGAAAAAAAATAACAATTAAGCTACATCGTAAATAAAATTTCAATACATCGAAGAAATTAATTTATCCCCAAAAATAAAATTCAATCATCCGTTCGATCGTGTTTCTCAGCAATATTTGGAAAAGTTGAACCCGCCGTCTCGCGTGCTCGCGTCTACTTCAATTTTCCTACTCTCGGTGACTCTAGTTACGCAAAGTTCTACCGACAGATGCCCTTAGTGGTGATTTGCTGAAAATACTGTCGGTGCACTCCAGTGACATGGCTACGAATAATACAGCCGAAATCGAGGTACGATGTAACAATTAAACTTATTTATCGGTATCTCGGGGCCCTCGACGCACCCGCTTTCCATCGAATATCACAACTCGTATATTTTAACCAAAAAAGGTCCGGTTTCATGCATCAGCATGGTTGCTTCCGTCGCGCTCCCCGCGCCTCCCTCATCCTGTTGATTGGCATAACCTACTATCGCTTCGCGTTCGCTTCCTTCATTTTATCCGAATTTTGACCGTCAAAATTGATTTTCGCGTTATAATTATCGAATAAAACTAATAAAACTCGATCACCTCGGTCCGCGGTAGCCATGGATATTATTTTGGTAATTATTCCCGGCCTTTTACGATCGTTTATCACGTCTTATGCCTATTTTAATCGGTCTTGTGAACTTGAGGATGTATCAACGTGCTTTGAATGATCGTTGATGTGTGAACGATTCTCTATTCATACGCCGAGATATTCATTTATTCAATAATTTTCTTACCCTCTTTTGTTACAATTACAAACAGGACGTAGAGAAGAAGGAACAGGAGGTAGCAAATTTGGAAGAATTTCCGCCAGAGTTACTGATCAAGCATCCGCTACAAAATAACTGGACACTTTGGTACTACGAAAATGATCGAAGCAAAACGTGGGAACAGAATCAACGCGAAATCACGAGTTTTGACACAGCCGAAGACTTTTGGAGGTAATTATTACACGATATAATCACAATTTTTTTCTACCTTACTCGAACAATTTCATCTCAGCTTCGCCCGATCCCCACTCAACGGAATGCAATTTGCCCCCGATTCGCTTTACATACTTTCACACGATGATCTACTTTCCCATTTCTACTCAATAAACGTATCAAAGTTGCGCTCTGGTTCAAGAACTGCAAATTTTTACCTATTCTGCTGGGGAATGCAGCTTCTTTTATGTGGAAACTCAGATTTTTAGGAATATTTTGCAAAGAATCCAGCGACTCGACTATAAAAGTTAGATTTTATATTTGATTATTTTTTAATTTTATTGATATGATTTTAATATTTTTATTTATTTATTAATTAATTATTTTTATTATTTATAATTTTATTAAAAAAATAAAAGTTAATATTTAATTTGTATAATATTTATTTTAAGTAAAAATTAAATTAGTAGATATTGTGTTACGTTTAGAATCGGTTTCACAATAAATAAAATCCCCTTGATTCCCCTGAAATATGGGAAACTGTCCTCAATTTTGATACGGTAGCTGAACTTCGTTTATTTCTACTCTTAACTACTTCCGTAGTTGACAAAATATGAATAATTTGAATGAATAACGTCGATCGTTTTCTCTCGTAGTCTGTACAACCACATAAAGATGGCTTCGGAGCTGCGGCAGGGTTGCGACTACAGCATGTTCAAGCAGGGCGTGCGACCCATGTGGGAGGATGACGCGAACAAGAAGGGAGGAAGATGGCTGATAAGTTTAGACAAGAAACAGAGAGCCAATGACCTGGATCGTTTCTGGCTCGAGGTTTTGCTATGCATGATCGGAGAAGCCTTCAACGAGTATTCGGACGACGTTTGCGGAGCTGTTGTAAACGTCAGGACAAAGGGGGACAAGATCGGTGTCTGGACTGCGGATGCGACCAGAGGAACAAGCGTAATGGAAATTGGGTAGGTCTTTGTGGATCGGAGATGAGAGAGAGCGAATTAATGAATTTGATGTTTATAATTTGTATGATTTTCACAGACGCAAGCTGAAGGAAAGATTGCGAATCGCACCAAAGGTGATCATAGGCTACCAAATCCATAAAGACACAATGGCAAAGGCGGGAAGCGTGACCAAGAACACTTATATGGTTTAATCAGAGTCCTTCTATATTATATCACCCACATTTCCTGTCCCTTCATTTCCAGATTCATTTAAAGTGAACAAATCTTTGAAATCGATAATGAAGAATTAATACAAAAGTAAAAATGAAAAAAATTTAAATATGTATCATCATGGATGTCTTTAAAGATCGAGTCTACGATAATTAGTAAGCGTGTTGAAGTAGAGGCTGGCTGAAAAATAGAAAGATTGTGGACAGTCACCCCGAAGAGAAAATCACTACACAAATAAAAGAAAAGAAAGAAATGAGCAAAAATTATAAAAAGATTTAGAAATTTATCCAGTGAGGTAATTTTTCTTTGTTTTCTTTTTTATGGCACACATATACATCTAAATAATACGTGACTGAGTGATGATTAATAAATGAGTTATTAATAAACTAGATGAAAGATATATTAATATAAAACTTTTACATTAATATACAATATGTTTCTCGTCCTCTACAAGTTTATAATCTATATCTGAGGACGTTAGCGCAGGCTGCTGTATTTTTCTGTTATATTATTAATTATTATTAATATTAATTATTATTTTTCTTTTCTTTTTGGAATAAGCATACTACGATACGAACATTGAATTAGTAATGTATGCTTGGATTTTGTGCGATCGAGTCATTATTATTGCGAAATAATAAAGTTAATCTTTTCTCATAACCATTTTTGTTTTATACCCTTCCCATAGAAAAAATCTACCAATTGTATAATGGAATTGGTAGTTTGAAACATTTGAGTTCGATTTTATGTTAACTAGTTTCTCTTTTCAATGGAAGTGCAGCAGCCTGTAAGAATGATAAAATAAATTTAAAGTGCAATAAAAGTATCGCAGGGCACTATGAATAAATATTTATACAAAATTTGTTTCCAATCTCTTATCCCCACCCAGTAACAATTATGCACTGTTTTTCAGTCAGTCACGTTACAAAAATGGTCGGGTAATGTGATTAAACATATTTGGAACGCGTAAAAGATATCTGACTTGATTTATCGTTGATCTCTTATTCTTTTCTCTATTTCAGACCTGTTCTTGTTGCATTTTTATTTAGTTTTTGGCCATATTTCGTCCAATCTTTATTTTATACGCTTGGAACTTCTGTACATAAAACGTAGAATCGTTAATAAAACAGATGTGTGATGACAAATAGTCTAGTTTTATTCGTATTCATTATTTCACGAGAACTCTGTATCGTGCTAATTGTAAGAGCTGCTGAATCTTGTTATGAATCATACTCTTGTTACAAGTATGGAATTTACAATATTATGAATATTTTTGAATCACCGTTGAGATCCACTGACTAACATCGTATAACACATTGAATAACTATCTTATCCTAACTTACATAGATTAAAAATAGAAAAGATAACTAAAAATAATTATAATAACTTTCTTCGTCTCCTGGATGATATCGAGAATTTAGGAAACTTCGTTTAATATTCCCGAGACACCAGATCTTCGACAAGTTCCCTAAGATCTTTACGTCTAGCGTCTTCCAAAGCCTTCATCAAGGTCCGTCGCCACTGCTTCAAGTCCGTGTCCTCGGCGAATTTGTAGAAAATTTTCAGCGCTTTTTCCTGAAGAGTCAAATTATGCTGCGCATTGATCTGGTCGATGAAGTTCTCTCTGACGTCGAGTCGTCTCGCCACCTCTCTCCATTTGCTTCCCACCTCGCAGCTGACTCTTTCAAAGACTGTGAATTTTATAATCGAGTTAGTCGTCGAATCAAGAAGGCTGTAGGATGAAAAAAAAGGCTTCCAGGACTCTTACCCAGCTTTTGAATCAGCGCCTCTTTCGGGGAAAGTTTTTGTAAACTGGAACTTGTTACCGGAGGCTGTGTCAGGTTGTAGGCCGATTGTGTCGCGTTCCACTGAGTTTTGTACCCAGGATACTGATTACTGGGTGCTTCGATTGTCCCGGACGAGGACGGAGCGGATGGCGGAGGAACATAGTGCACTGAAGTTTTCGAGAAACCATAAACAATAATTAAGGCCAACAGTACGGCGAGTAGTATCGCGACGAAAGAAATTCGGACATATTTTCGTTTAAAAAATAGCCCGAAATCTCTCTTATCGATCATCAAATTTTCTTTGGAACGTGAATTATTAATAACAGAGAAACAAACGGGATTCTGAAGTTGAGCCGACTGAGGCGTTGCCAGCAAGCGAGTCTCGGGAACTTCTTCGGTCTTGTCTAAATCTTCAGTTGTTGATTGCTTATCTCCCTGGCTTTCTACGTTCAGAGTCGCCGGCGGTATCAAAACGCGAGAAACTACTCTGTCGATCAATTTTTCCAAGTCCCTTTCGCGAATGTGATAAGGTAAAACTTGTACGTTACAGTCTTTGTGTTCTATATTGAAATTATCGCATAGATCGTTCAAAGAAGGGACTTGGGACTCGTAAGGAGTTACAGATACCGCGGAATTGTTGAAATCGCTTAGATCGTCAACCCGAGACCTAGGATAAACGTTCTGAGGACAAGACAGACGGTTTAGGATCCCATTTGACGAAAAAAACTCACCGTTTCCGCACTGATAAAGATTAGTTTTCTCCGGGTACAAAGGAGCCTGATTTTTAACCCTGGCTTCATAATCGTCCAACAGAGCGTTGATCTCGGAATTTCTGAGATACTTTCTGGCGATGTGTTTCAACGGAGTGACAGAGTTGTACCGGACCACTCCTCTCTTCTCGAGGATTCTGAGGAGGCCTTCGACGTCGTCTATGCGGTCTAAGACTCTCGCGGATTTAATAGCCTCCGCATAGCAGACCTTGAGCTCCTCCAAGGCCGTAGATTTTATGTGGAACTTAGCTACTCTCAAAAACTCACGTCTCAGAGACGTGTACTCGTCCATACTTATGACCATAGTGAAACGGAATCAAGGTACTGAACTGGGGAAACGATTGTCATATCTTCGAAATAACTCCGTGATTCCCCCGATCGGCGATTTCGCCTACTGGCTGATGCTCTTACCTATAGCCACTCCTCCCCCTTCGCGCCAGGCAACACCTCAGTCTGGATAACCTCAATCCTCGCAGTCATCTGAAATTTTGTCAACTACACACGAACGATACGCGACGCCTTAATTATAGCATATTCATCTCTTGATCAGATGCATGTTTATCCATTCGAAACCATCGGAATAATTTTTGCTCGTGTCCGATCACGCGAAAATCGCCTCGAATAGCTCGTCGACGATCATTTAACACCGTTCATTTCTAGGTACATTTGCCTCTTTGTGACGCATCACAAATCTGGGCTAGTGCAAGTGCGTCTAGCGCACTTGTGACGTCACAACCTTGCGTGTTAGGATCGGAGCGCTATTTTAGATTACGTTAGAAATATCAAATGATAGTCGATCATTGTTCCCCGATTAATCGAGTATGGATCGATTGTTTTTCCCACTCGAATTGGCTGCTCGTTTTTTGATATTCGCCTATTTTGTCAAATTTTGTGCACAGAACCAACAAACAGACACACAGGGACATGATTGGTCGGATCTAAAGGGAAAGGACCAATCATGTCGCTGTGTGTCTGACGTGCCTGTTTTTTTTTGTCTTGTTGGAAAGCTCCCGTAGTCCCATGCATAGAGGTCTCATGACCAGAAATGTAAGAGCACATTTGAACATTGGTGTGGGAACCAATCGGAATCCGTCTACAACGGACCACAACCAATCGCATGCGTCCGATGACACCAACCAGGCTCGCATGTCCACTGGTTGCTTTCCAACAAGAGCCACACGCTAAGACACTGTGATACCATTGGTCCTTTCCCTTAGATCCAATTGTGTGTCTGACTGCGTCTGTTTTTTTGCCTTGTTGGAAAGCATCCCTTCGTCACGCCAGATTCTAGGGAATTCCAACTCCACTTAGCGTTTGTCCAGCGTTTTGATTGGCTGAAAACGTTGCAATCAGGATATTTTAATCCGAAAAATAAATTTCATCTTCAAAAGAAATTGATTCAATCTTTTTTTTTCCAAATTCATATTTCATTTTTTCTGTTTTTAATTTTCGAAAAGTGTTTCTCTAATAGTTCGCGGTCGGTAAGGAAGTATCCGCCGATGTAGCTTGTCCAATTCTGTCTCTAGCGGTCTTCGGTCGGTAAAAATGTGTTGAAATCACTTTGGTTGTCCACTTTTTCGTCTACCTTCGCAGTCTAAACTGATGAATTAGGGAAATCTTAAAAAAATAAAAATAGTTCAATAGTTCAACATGACTCAATAAAAAATAAAAAGAGTTCAATAGTTCAACTGACCTTCTTCTAGATTCTTCGTAAAGCTCTTCTTCCATAGGTCATTACATACATATGACACATGACGCAACGCGCTCTGTGTTAGCTGAGCCTTCAAAACCTCTCATTGTATCGGAGCAATTTAATCGAGTCATGTTGAACCATTGAACTATTTCTATTTTTTTGACCGTCGATTGTTCTATGTAATACATGTAAAAATCTCTAAGATTTCCCTAATACGTCAGTTTAGACTGCGAAGGTAGACGAAAAAGTGGACAGCCAAAGTGATTCGAACACATTTTTACCGAGCGAAGACCACTAGAGACAGAACTGGACAAGCTACACCACCGGATACTTCCTTACCGACCGCGAACTATCAGAGAAACATTTTTCAGAAATGAAAAACAGAAAAAATGAAATTTGAAAAGGAAAAAAATTGCATCAATTTCTTTTGGAGATGAAATATTTTATCATTCAATTGTTCATTGAATACGGTACAAAGAAGCACCGGGTCAAACTTATCATAGAGAAGTTGAATAAAATAAGAATTGAAGGTGAATAAAATTCTAGTGACGTAGAGGGATTTCTCCCTAGGCAAGGCGTAATATTTTTTGTCGCCGTTGCCATGGCAGGACTGTGAATTTCGGTGAAAGAAGGGCCGGGCGTTCGTTGAGTTAAATCGTGAGTTGGTTCGGTGGTAAGCACCCGGTGCCGCTCCCCACGCTGACGCCAGTTCCCCGCAGGTCGTCGATGTGTGAGAGTGGAAGTGATTGGTGCGAAGCAAGGAACTCGTGAGGTTCAGTGTGGTTAATACAAGTGCGAATTGACGTTCGAAAGCACATTTCAAATCTTGATCCTCTCCTGCGCAGGTCGAGGAGAGGCTGTGTGCTCTCGCGATTTTATATATCATCACAAGAGTATTTATTTATTTATTGATCTCGTTCAACCGCACATCTCCTCTATGCCGAGACCCCGTTAAACCTCAGAGACACGGTCAACACAGAGTTTCGACTACCTCACCGTAATACCGTGACAGATTCTATCACCGGTTCACGCATGAATGGCCTACATCTAGCCGGCGCGAACTAGTCATAAATTCTACAACCTAGTCAGAAATTTAATACCCGAGGATACGTGCGAAACCCCAGGGTAGGGACGACATCTCGGAATTAGATACACTGTTCACGCACGTAAGTCATTTTACCATCGTTCTTTTTTTTTCTCTATCTCTCCTTTCTAATTGATACAAACCCGCAATCGGGTACGAGAGGGTCGATTCCAGCTAGAATTATCAACCATACGACAGTCGTCAGTCGTGTATCGAGTATTGCGGCTATCACCGACCATGGTGCATGTTTCGAGGAACATGTGCTCTCGTAACAGTAACGTGGTACGCTGCCTACTTTACACGCGACTGACGACAGAGTGAATAACTTATTTCTGTTCGGGGAAAAAATATTGAAACCGTGTAGAAAAAACAGATTGACGCGTGCAACAATGATGATCGACTTGTAGTTTTGGTTTCAATTATTGTTTCGGGTGACGATTGAACAGAAGAATCGCGCGATCTATGCCCGTTAGCTGATATCCCGTTGTTACGTGTTTGTTTGACTTTGTAAAACACACACGACATGAAACGGTGAATTTAGAGTTGAAATTGATGCACGATATTGATACAAATTGACCACGTAATTCTGCTCGATTTTCCCGTGTTATGAGTCTGTCATTCGTAACGATAGAAAACAAAGTACAGTAGGATTACGAAACATACGTTTCCTGTTTTTGATTTTCTGTTCTTATTGTTACTTGATTCAGGTCGTTAAAAATTACGAAACGGACCGAAAGCAGCGGCATTGATGTTAAAACTGGATTCTATCACTTCAACAGGAATCCCGAGATCGTAGTGAGAAGTAGAAGAAGGGAATCTTGACGAGACTAGGGTGTAATACAGAAAAAAAACAAAAATGAATAAGGTCGATTACATGGAAGTAACCCTGCCGAATTATTCCTACGTGTTTAACTTCGAGGAGGAATTCATTCACCAAGACACCAGAGTATGGATGATGAACAATTGGACAAACTGTTTCTACTACTGCGGTATTTACATGATATTCATATTCGGAGGACAACACTTCATGGCTAGCCGACCGAGATATGAATTAAGAGGAGTACTCAGTCTGTGGAACACCCTGTTAGCCTCATTTTCCATCATCGGATTCACCAGGACGGCACCAGAGTTCATTCACGTTCTCAGAAACTACGGTCTTTACCACAGCGTCTGCATACCAAGGTGTGTATTCGTATTAAATCATCAATGGATATCAAAATATTCCCCCCACACCATAGAACCCGCAGGGTGGCTCCATTGATAAAAGTTAACGTAATCGTAAATACAAGAATTATCAAACACGGATAGTTTATGATTTTTTTTACTGAATTCGTTTCTGTACAGACAAAATTTCGTTGACAAATATTGAGAATTGTAGGAGTTATTGATTTTTTATACCTTCAAGCTGCAGAGGAGAGTCACTATTAGGGTAGAAGCACCGTTTTGGGCTACCCCATCATTTGTGGCCACTTCTTAAAGGCTGATTACTTATTTCTGGTGCTCATTCTTGATAAAAATATTCGATGACTAGCATAAATTTAGCTTGACGAAAGTCTAGGATACAGTTTTTCAATAATCAATTACATCCGACCCAGTTTATTCAAAGGTTGAAGTGTGTTTTTACCTTTTGTACCGTTTCTGGTCACCGATTTTTTTCACCACTGATGGAGTAATTAATGCAGGCCAGAGACGGTACTAAGGTGGTCGAAAACGGTGCATCTACCCTACAATTTTTATAGTTTGATTAAATTTGCGGTTCACACTCAGTTTCTGTCCTGCCTCAATAAAAAACTCGAGGCTAATCCAACACGCAAGTTAATTTAAAAAAACTCCCTATATGCGATCGCGACACACAAATAACAAAATTTCTCTTCGATATAAAAATGTTAAATTTGAATAACTTCTACAATTTCTAATATTTTTCGCCCAAATATTTTTTATCCCGCCTCGGTATGTGTCCGAAAAAAAGATTACTGACCAGAATAAGAAAAATTGTTTACGAAGTTAAAAACTGGATCGATTCTTTTGAGTCACTCTGTACGTGCATCGGCAATAAAATCCGATGAATCTATTCACTGATTCCATCAATAAAATTATGAATCATGTCTCAATGGAGACGCGGTTATAATGGACCGATAAAGTCGTGCTACCAAGAAATATCGCACATACAAGACGCAAACAAGACGTGACAAATTTATCGATAATCGGCACATTTTATCGAAAGATGTGTGTGAAACGATTTTTTATCATCTCAAAATTACTAGTAAGCCTCTTGAATTGAGAGATACGTTGATCTAAAAGACGATCAGAAAGCGGGTAATGCAAATACGTCGTATAAACGACCGCGATGACTTTATCGGCTAGTTAAAATCACAACTCTTCAATGAATTAGTAAACAATATAGGCGCGAACTGCGGCTAAATATTCACCGCACGTGTTTTAGGTCGTTAATCAAATATAATTTCCGTATCATAAGAGTGATTTATTATAGCCTGGGCGATTTGTTTACCGTGTACGTCAGTAGTTTTCCATGGGCGTTGAAATTGTGCATAATTCAGGGTGTCTAGCTGTCAGGCAAAAATTGCCAATTGTCAGGGAATTTTTCAATTTTTCACCTACAGCTCGTACAATTTTCGAAAATGTCTAAAATCCTGCGGTTATACTAAAGTTACCTTAGTTTCTTCGGAAAAAAATTCGGAAATTTTCCCATTTCAATTGAATTAAGGTTGCTTTTCTCTCAAATTTTTCGATTCAAAATTTGTTTCTCAGTTTGCTTCTTGGAGCGCCGTATGGACGGACACGTCTTCGTCGACAAAATTTTTTAGCCAAAGTTAGCATACTTTGAAAGCGCAATAATTAATGAACATTTGGTAATTGAGTTTGTGTGAAATAAAATTATACAGGGTGTCTACATCCTTGCAAAACCTGGAAGTCCTGGAAATCTCAGGGAATTTTTTTTCTCCTGGAATATCCTGGAATTCTCAGGAAATATTGAGTTCACTCAGGGAATTTCTTGTGAAAGTGATCAATTGGAAAAAAAAAATTCTGCAAATTCAAAACCCAGATTAAATTGCAAAAAAAATCTAGTATATTTTGAGAAATAATAATAAAAATCGTATCTCGACACACCTGGAAAAATAGAAAAAAATAGCCTGGAATATCCTGGAATTCTCAGGGAATTTCAGATCCTGACTTGAGTAGACACCCTGTTATAAGAAAAATTAGCAATTTTATTCTGCAACGAAAACTTCCGTTGTTCAAGTTATAAAGAATTCGCATTCAAAAATTGTGCTGGAAAAAATAAAAATGTTGCAACTGGAAAATCGGGAAATGTCAGGGAATCCGATATGCAAGTGACACCAGACACCTGGGGGTTGTATTTATACCGATTGTATGAGGGAGTTCGAGCTTATTTACTTCGAGATACGTAACACCTGTAATCGCATTGTCTATTATTTCACTAAATACACAATGCACAATTGACTACAACGGAACTTATGTATTGAGGTTTCTTTTGTTGCGATAAAATGAGAATCTAATTTATGCAGATTCATTAATACTTGCAAACTCTACTACCTTGTGTCTCTAATCAACCTCTGATAACATTTTAGTCAAATCCAGTTCGTTAATATGGAATCTTTTGCTTGAATAGCGATTTTTCCCTTTTCACATCGATTAAGCCTCTACCAACCTCCGTACTCGAATCAAAGAAAAAGAAGAGAAAAAAAACAACAATATTTGCGAATAGATTTTGCAGCTCCAAAATCGAATCTGATAAAGACTCGAATGAATGCGGTGGCATAGGTCAACCAAATTCAAATATTCTTTTCGTAATCTATTCTGCGCTTGACGTACGAATAAGTGCGAATATCGCAGACGAATTTGCCACTTGCCTCTCACAAAACTAAGCGGCATTTGCACCTTTCGGTCGGCCATTTACTCTGTTTTTTTATTATCTCTATGAATTTGACGATGACGCAAGTGATAGAAACGATTTTTTTTTTTTTTTTTGAATAAGTCGTCGTTTCGCTTATATTTAATTAGATGTTGCGATCGGAATGCGGTATTTTAGCAGAGTTTCTAACGATTCTTTATCAACCACGTGTATCAATACAGTAAAAATTGTTTCTCATTGTATAAATTTTTTTCTCAGACTTTGACTATGTACGCGGACTTGATTAGGCGGTTATAATACACTTTAAAAAACATGAGCGATAATTGAATAGTTTTCTTTTTCTTTTTGACTCATCATCACTGCCTCACGTGTGACAAAATAATGTTAGTCACGATCAGGCGATTAACATGTCTACAATTCGTGGTGTCCGCAAGTTGTAAGGTCAACCACAGTTCTTGACTGACGCACTAGTTTGCCTTGATTTTTTTTCCTTTTAATGATATTCACGCAGTACTTTGTATTCGAGTTTCAATTCGATGAGGTAGAATTGAATTAATTGACTTGGAGAACTTTTTTGCGAAATTATTCAAAACTTGTAAGGTCAGGGTGATTAAAAAAGAAGGGTATATATACGAAAAAGAAAAGAAATTGTAGAATATGAATTTGGAGGATGAAAAAGCTTCGATGTAGACACCCTGAGAATCTCCACACATTAATGCGTCATTTTGTTGAAATAAAACTTGTGTATGGAGTGAAAAAAGATAAAGAAAAAAGCAATTTTCCGGTTTGGTATTTCAGTTTCATCGAACAAGACCGCGTCTCGGGGTTCTGGACCTGGATGTTCGTCCTCTCAAAGCTCCCCGAACTCGGGGATACAGTGTTTATAGTACTTCGTAAACAGCCCCTAATATTTCTCCACTGGTACCACCACATAACCGTCCTGCTATACTCATGGTTCTCATACACCGAATACACAGCGTCGGCGAGATGGTTCGTAGTGATGAATTACTGCGTTCATTCGATAATGTATTCGTACTACGCTTTAAAAGCTATGAGGTATTCACCGCCAAAGTGGATATCGATGGTCATAACCGCCCTCCAATTGACACAGATGATTGTCGGATGTGCGATAAACGTGTGGGCTCATCAGTACCTAGAAAGTGGTCAGGCCGAGTGTCATATATCGAGGGTGAACATCAAGCTAAGTTTAATGATGTACTTCAGTTACTTCGTATTATTCGCAAGATTTTTCCACAAGGCGTACATCGGTGGTAAGGGTTCGTCAAAATCCGTAAAGAAGATATACGAAAATGGTAACGGCCACATCGCTGCGGACTACAGCAACGGAAAGCTCAAAGCTAACTGAAAAACGAAATTACGAATGAACAAATAAATAAATGAATTACTTATTATTTGAACCGAGGTACTTTTTTTTTTTTTTTTTTTAAATTTTGCTTTCGTATTCACGTTCTCAACGGGAATTGTAATTCAATTTGTATAATAATGATGATGATATAATATTAAAAAGAAAAAAAAAATTAAAAAAAAATTATTTAATCTAGTTATTGTACGGCGGGAGGGGGGGGGGGGGGGGGGGGACGAAGACGAAGTTATCGGCTGCACTTATTCATTTATATATATGTATGTGTATTCGCGAGACTGAGACCAGTTTTGTTGGCGAATTATGAAAGGAAAAAAAAACGACACCACGAAAGCACATTTATTTGATTATAATATTATTACATGATTTAAAAGAAAAGAAAGAAAAAAATTAATGTATAATTCAAGAAATACGGAGCGATGAAAAAAAAAGACGTGTTACATGTACAACATGTGAATATCAGGAATTTCATGATGAACACATTTTTTCAGAAACTTTGATCGGGATATGATGATACTTTTTTATTTTTGTTTAACGCCGTTTTCTTTTAATTAATTTTTTTCTTTCTCTTTTATGGTATGTACATATACGTACGACGATGTTTTTTGTTTTATTTATACAATCACGATTTTTGCAAAATTATAATAGTATTGATAATCACAAGTTCATATTTACGTGATGTATGAAACAAATTCATTGTCTTTTTATTAATTTAATGATTTTTATTTCCTTTTTTTTTTCGAAGATTTATTTATTTTTTAATTATCATTTTTCTTCTTTTGTTTTTCATTTTTTTTTTTTAACGAGTTACGTATACCTATATACAACATTGTCCATACATCTTCATGTATATGTTTTCAAAGAAATATTGTATAATTTAATATCCGTCAGTTTATCTCGTACAATATCTGAATAATCTTGAGAAATTGGCTGCTTTAACATTTATTTAAATACCTGTTGTTATTAATACTATTATTATTATTATTACCATCTGTATTATATATATATATTATAATTGTCATTAATAGTAATTGATATTAAGTGCGGTTGGTAACCAATATGGGAGAATGAAAGAAGAAAAATCACAATGGATCTCCTGGTCATTAAATAAATTCAATCGTGTACGTGTGATAACGTTAATTGAAGTATGTATATATCTACGGCTGGTTTCTTAACGTTCTGTAAAAAAAAAAGAAAAGAAAAACTTAATGATACCGATTGGAATAAGTATATCGATGAATATGTAACTATAAATTGACGGATATGGTTATTTTACGATTTTCCTTTTAAATCAAATATCACATGTACGGTGTTTTGTAAAACCGTCAACTTATATACATATACATATATACTATGTATATGTATCTCGTTATAATAAATGCGTGATACAAAAGAGTATTATTATAATTATTATTGTTAATTTTTTTACATTATTCTTTTCGCATTACGCACAATACCAATTACCTTCTCCAACGACGAAAGATCTACCATTCAATTACATATTTATTTAATTTAATTTAATTATTTATTTACCTTTTTCTCTTCTGTCGCAAGAATGTCTATTTACACTGAATTTCTGAACAAGAGTGAATATCTCTTTCGGTAAATTTTGTGGTCTCTGTCTATTTTCATTTTTTAGATTGCTTTTGTTTCTTTAGTTTTTACGAAGAAGAACAAAAATTGGAAAATCAATATCGATACAAATTATTTTTACTTAAATATCGGAAAATAGCCTGCCAACAGAAAAAGCGAAATTGAAAAACAAAAGCTGAAGTTAAATAATCTGCGTCCCCTCTCGTAATCATTTGAAGATAGTTATATCGCATTGCACAATTTGCTAGTATTAAAAAAAAAAACTGCGCGTTAGTTACGAAGACGTGAATCCATAAACGATGATTTATATGTATATAAATTCATGTGCATGATCTGAAATTGTTTCGGAATCAAACGCGATATTTCATATCTTTTGGAGATAAAACCGCGCACCGGGGTATAGTGCTGTCGATGTAAAGTCTCACATACCTAACACACAAGAAAGAATATTTTTCTTTCTTTCCATAAGTCCAAACTTGATTGTTGTTGTTGTTGCCGTAGCTACTTAAGGTACCTAAATTAATTGGCGCGCGACCCGCAAATATTGGGAAATATAGGTAGGAATTAATATGTTTAGGTCTATAGGTTTTAGGTAGAAATCATCGATTTTTATCAACGGTGCCTGTCGCCTTCGAAGAAGGATATAAAATGAAATAGAATTGTTACTGTGTCGTAGAATAACGAGAAAAAAAAAATTCAATTTAAATAAAGTAAAAAATATATCAATTATTTGCACAGTGTCTTTTTCTAGCAAAGTTTCTCAAAAATTCCTATAAAATTTACTAAATTTCTCTAATACAGTTGGCACCACTCACTTACCAGTTGCCTCCAAGTCAGCATAATATACACAGCTAGCCGTGCGCGAAGGGATTCTTCGCGCACCGTTTGCGAAAGTCCGTTTTGGGTGCCTCTAGAGTCTAGTCTAGACGTTGCGCGAAAGAGGAAGTTTTGCCAGTCAGTTTGGAATGTCACGGAAAAATCGAATTATCACTAGCGTGTGAATTCTTAGTTTCTGTTATCATTTCGATCTCCATATCTTTTTCTTCTCTTCTCGTTGACCTTGACGTTAACTTAGCCCTAATCGAGGCCCTAATCTAGCGCTTGACCTATCCTAACTTGTGATAACTGTATACTTTTCGCAAGTCCGAATGAGAGACGCATTCCAATTATCTATAATATACGTGACATCAATTCTGGTCCCTAAACGGCACGATTATACTTTCCCTAAAATCCGTAATAGTCCCTCTCTATTATCGTTAATCTTTCTTTATTATGTACATATATCAGTGAATTAACAGCAATTATTGGAATCTTTGCTAGACAAAGTGTCTACGTGTAGCCGTTAACTAATCGGCAAGATGAACAAAAAAAAATAAATTATACAAGTGTTGTTACACATTTCAATAAACGATTATACTTAGACTGTTTCTAAAAGTTGAAAATATTAACGTGTCAAATTTACAAAACGTACTGTATAAATAGGTATTAGTTGATACATGATGCTTGAATTGATTAACCAAATAATCGGTTAAACACACGCGATCCCCTTGTTATTGTATGGAAATTAACTATCTTCAATCTTATTGAACATTCTGCGATAAGATTAGAAGAGAATGACGTCAAAGCAGTGAACTGTTGCGTTGAGTAATTAGATTGAAGAAAGTGCCAAAAAAAAAAACGAACCGATTGAAATAAACAAAATTGAATAAAGTATATAAAAATAGTAGGTACGTAATTTTTTAATACCGTCAATGTTGTCTCTTATATTATTATTGATGTATATAATTATTTATATTAAGTAAAACTTTGAAATTTCAGATACACATATATTGACTCTTCAACAACGAGACAAACTCGGTCTTTTCAGCCCGAGCCCAATTTCGCGATACGATCCAGGGTGCATATGATACTTCATAAAATAACCTAAGTTTCAATCCTAACTACGAATGCGCATGTGTGGAGTACGAATAAAGTTACTTTCGTGTCCTAGGCGTTAAAAGTAACTTTATTTGTACTCCGCGCATGCGCACTCTCAGATTGACCCAATCCTCGTTAAAATATCTGCTTTGGGTACCGAACATAGGCTAGAAAACCGCGTAAAACATGCTCGCGTTTCATAAATGATACGATTGTATCGTATGATACATTGAATCATGCCATATCAACCAGCCTGATTGCACCGCGATAAGGATCAGAATATCTTCCGGCAAAGTGTCTATGTGTAGCCTGTCCTTAACACCTGTATATACATAATGTAGTCTGTGTTACCACATACATGTACATCAATAATTGATTCATGGGTCGATCCACTTGACTTCCCCCGACTGTCTGTTCCGGATTTAGCACATCAGGAAGAGAATGGCTCGCGCTGTGAAAGAATTGGAGAAAGATTCAGAAATAAAATTGATAAAACTGGTCAGAGATGAGAATTAAAATTCGGGCAACGAGTAGGTATAGTGGATGAATCGATGCCGCCTTATCGCATACCACGCACGTGTGATCACCATTATACCTACCAGATATACGATGCTCGATTCTATGATCTATCACCCGTTTAATCATCATTAACATTTATTATTTCTATGCGAACCTGATGATACGACCGTCACGTAGAAAGATCAGAAAACTCCTCAAGCTCAAAACATTCATAATCAATTGCAGTGAATGTCAATTACCTCTATAGTATGGTTTTTTTTTTGTCAATATTTGAGTGTGTATATTAAAAAAATGCACCAAGTATAGAGAAAATCTTGTTTCTATTATCATAATCGCTCTGGTACTTTTTTTTTCCTTCTAACTGAAAATTAATTGATTGTGTGATTATAGGGCACGTAGTCGCGCCAGGCTCACGACACTTCCTGTCTGACTTCTGTGGTATCACGATATTTGTATAAATGTTTTCGAACAAGCTTATTAGTAGTGTGATTGCACGGGGAAAAGAAAATGTTTGATACTACAGAAGCGAGTGGTTTAGGTGGGTATAATACTGTTCAGAAAACTAAATAACTACCAGGATTGTGGTCAAACGTTGTTGTTCCTTATACCAATATGCGTTTACCGTTCCTTGTGGTTACTCCCAAACACCGCTATATATTATTTTATCTTTATTTTACCAAAGGCCGAAGCGTGAACGACGATATAAAGACCTACGTGTATAGAGATTAAAAAATGATGTAATAATTTCGTCGAAATTTTGAAGAATAAAAAATTACGAAGACTGTAATAACGGTGCCAAAATTTCAAATGTGGTCAAGCTCGCAAAAAACTAGGTGCGATGCATGAATTATACAGTAATGGACCAGTAAGTGACCATCAATATTATTTCCTACGTGAGCAATTTGCGTCATGAATTTTTATTTTATACATTTTTTTTTGTATTTGCTATTTATAATTCAACAAGCGAGTGAATTATTACAGCTAATGATCTACGTAAAATCGTGACGTCACGAAATATGTTGGTAAATAAAATACGAATTATAACCGGTCATCCGAACGAAAGTCTACCTCAACTCGGTTACGTTAAGTGCGTCCGGTCCATAGGTTTTACCGTAGTTTCGAACCTCGTCGGAATTGATTCACAACCTGTCTGATTACGACTCGTCGAAGGACAGAAAGAGGCGCACCTTACCAAAGTGTATCAAGTAAAAGTTACATGAATTCATATTGTATAGGGTATTATCAATATTTGTATCGACTCCTTTACACTGTTGCATACCAAACCACACAGCGAATGGAATGCGCTGACGATGGACAACGGACAGCTGTCTTCGAGACCCTCCAAACTTTCAACGTGTCTTACTTAATATCCGGGGTCCCAAATTACCGGTCCGTTCATAAATACGAACTAAAAGTAACGGACCAACTAATAATTGTCTTCATACATTGAACAAAAGAATATCAGCTGTTACCAATAAAATTTAATTTCAGTTCAATTTTTACATTATCATGTAAATGTGTACTATAATTATGTGAACTTTTGAAAATCCATTTACTTCATAATGAACATTTTTTTACAGCGTACAACGTGAAAGTGAACATTTTTTTATGCATTTTCAATAGTTTGGATATTCGTTCCGAAAAATGACTCATCGATAATGAAAATTGACAAACTTTTCGATTTCAATGTGAGCCCGAATTCAGTTGGGACTATCATAGCGATTATAATCTATCTCGATTAAATATATTTAATCGAGATAGTGATCAATTTACCGATAAGCTACTGCGGGTACTGTCAAATATGAATAATTTCTCTCAAGCGTGGATTACTGATTGAAATAATCAGGGACAGACGGAGGTAGTTTAGGATATCGCAGATATTACTTGGTGTAGAAATAATCGTTTATGCTCCATAATAGTTGAGAGTCAAACGATGTATGGGCGGGTGTGGCAAGGCCGGATAATCAGGTTCACGGTCTAGAAGGCATGACCGTGCTTCGGCGATATCGGATTGTGTCTCGGAGTCTCATTGAGACTTCTGTAACAGGTTTATTGTATTCAACATTTTTTATACGCAACATTTTGGTTCTCATCTTCCAGCAACCAATTTTTTGTTGAATTTCGTTCTGTCTTTCGTCGAATATCCTGTTCTACGCGTGACTTGTTAAAATATACCAACGTCGATGATGAGGTCGATGATCTTTTGAAGGAAGTAAAAAATACTAACTATGATACTAAAAATATTTGTATCGTAAAAAACGAGAAATGGAGATAGTATAATCTATGATTCTCATAATTCTACTGCAGGGACTGGAACTCGGCGTTAATAAGAAAAACTTTGATACAATTAATCTGGAGCTATTCATGGCATTCATTTATCAGATTCTCTGACTCAGATATTACGTGGATAATATTTTTTTACAGTGGAATGAATGCACCGTTTTTGAACATGAATTCCACCATGATCAATGGCCATATTAAATCACATGTAAAAAAAGAAGAGCCAGGGTGTCTAGCTGTCAGGATAATCTGGAAAACCGGAAATTGTCAGGGCTCATGCCTTGGAATTTTTCAATTTTTTCACGTACAGCTCGTACAATTTTCGAAAATATCTAAAATCCTGCGTTCGAAAATTCGCATTCAAAGATTGTGCTGGGAAAAAATGAAAATTTTCAACCGGAAAACCGTGAAATGTCAAGGAATTCGGTATGCCATTGACAGACACCTTGATTACGCGGTGGCCATAAAAGGTACAAATATTAAAAACACACTTCAAAGGTTGAATAAACTGATTTTTATCCAATCAAGTATTGAAAAACTGTACCAAATACTTTCTTCACGTTATATTTGTGTAGGCAATTTGATAGTTCGGTAAACTATGAACTATTCGGAACTGGCCCGAAGCGGTGCTTTTATATATTTGTTCACGTTTTATTTTCGATATAATTAATCCGATTAAAATACAGACAGCGTATTAATAAATTGGTGTATTAATAACGTTATAAATATATTTTTATCGTACATATATCTACAAAATCTGATTAATTTATACAGTTGGCTACGGATAAAAGTTGTTGGATAATTTCCGTGAAGTATATAAATATATATACATGAATCGGTAATGCGGATATGCGGATATCTATGTATGTACATGAATAGAGAAAATGGGCAAAAGCCGGGGTCTGCTCTCAATTTTCAGCGGATCTCTACCCTTGGTTTGTATTGTTGGCTGGAACTATTCGCCTAGAAAAAGTGGGTCGAGTCGGGCGCCAGCATGGGCAAGTTGACTATATTTTGTATACAACGTATTCTACGTCATACGCTCAATACAGACTCAATATTCATAACAAAACTGAAACCACGGATCCGATGCTTCGAAACCGGTGCTCACAATCGACTTCATTTTGGACTATTAAAATTTAAATTTAATCAACATTCTTCATCGAAATCTTAAAGTAACCAAAACCGATTTAGAGTCCGATTTCTTATATTTTCGCTTCCTGGACCACAAATTAATTTCATCTCAAATGAAATCGCAGCGGATCGATAGAGTCTCACCCCCCGCTTATCATTTTTTGTTTCATGCACCCAAGGTTATCGTATGTTTTTTTTTTAATCCGTCGTCAGCATTATCTCATCCAGGTAATATCGCGTGGTCGTTACGAGTTCCAGAATGACGCTAATCCCCGAAGTAATCGCGGAGATATTCATGAATTGTAGGTACTTGAATATTGCTCACGATCAGGCCTAGTCTCGCGGTGATCAGTTAAATAACTCGATGCGGAAATTGATGTTGACGATGCCTTATAGAATGGGTATAGAGTAGACGCGTGGTTGACGACCCGCGTGTCTCTTGGTCAAGGATTTATGGAACTTGACACATGCGGCAATAATTTATCAAGGTCAAGGGTCACACCACTATGTAATTTTTTATTATAAATTAATCAATAAACTCACGTATATCGTGTCACTCACCGAGGTTGAAACGTCATAGGTGAAACGAACAATTGCGATTAGAATATCCGGAGCTTACTTGTCACAGGGGTCAGTGATAACTACAATGATAGTGCTTTCGGAATTTTTGATAATCGCATCGCGTGTAAGGCCAAAGGCCCAGTTAGTGACGAAATGTGTCCCGGATAATGAACACGACGGTACTAAATATCTGCATATTTTTAAGATAGATTTCACTTCAATTTTTCGGGATCAGTGATTTGATGCTTAGAACTGATATGAAAGTTCAGACTAGATACTCTTTTTTCTAAAATGCGTTGTAAATTCGGCTAAAAAAATCGACACACTCACTCACTTCTGGTTGCTTCTACGTGAATAACGGTCAAAAGTTATTTTGAAGTTTTGTGAATCGTTTACAAGAACGATTGGAACAATTATTCACGTATCGGCAATCGGCATTGAACTCAATTGTTACTATTCGGTTATCAAATTGATGTAAATGGAAGTGAATAGAAATAGAATTAGTGTAATGAATATTCTTCGGATCAATTCGTAAGCGTTCAGTTACTGGGTCCCACTCGGTCGATTCGGTATTCAAGCCAGCAACTCGGGCTTCAAACATGTACTTTGAAAATGATTATTAATTGACACTAATATTGTAACGTTTTTTTTCTCAAAAGAAAGGGTATGTCATTTTATTGGAAATTTTTTTATTATCGTGACGTAGATATGCCTGAAAAAAGTGAAAAAAATTGGTCGAACTTGAACTGAATGGTCATTCATTGAGACGTTCGTTCACCTTATTATATACTCTCTAAATTTCTTGGAGTGGAATTTTCACTCTTAGCGTGGAGTGAAACGCGGGGCACTCTTTTTGGAGTGAATTTCCACTCTTATGGAGTGACATACTTCACTCTAGTTGAAAGAGTGAACATTTTCACTCTAATTTTGCGAGTGGTATCTCTGACTCTAGGACGTAGAGTGAATCTTTCCACTCTAATTTCGAGTGACTGTTATTTGACTCAAAGTTTCACTTCAAGAAAGAGTGAATCTTCGAGCGTCACCTGGGATCGATCGATTATCGATCCAACCTCCGGCACACCAAGTTTCAGTACCCATGATCGCCACGTGGCGGCGTTGCTTCTCACAGCCAGGTAATCACGGTAAGAAGGATATATTCCAGCGCCGCGCGGTGGTCATGTCACTCGTTCCTGGACTACGGCTGGACCAATACCTCCCAGAGATTCAGGTGTTAACCAAACTCTGAACAAAAGAGGAAGTTGGAAACAATTTTTAAATAACTGCAGCTTTGTCCATTTAATTTATATTTCTATTAATATTGGTGAGACAGGTGAACACCTGCTTCTCCTACTTTACTTCTGCAACTTTTTCACATAATTCTTTTTGCGATTCTCCTCACAGTCAAATGACAATCCGTCACGATTGATATAATATTGACCATATTGACCGAATTAAGAGATCAACAAAATCTAACTGGGTCCCCTGCATTATGAAAATTTCACCCCAAAGTTAGAGTGAATCTTTCACTCCAATATTCGGAGTGAATAGTCACTCCACTAACAACTGAAAATTTCACTCGATAGGAGTGAAAAGTCATCACTCTACTGCCTAGAGTGAACCGTCTCACGTCTAAAAAGAGTGAACCTTTCACTCCTAAAGAGTGAACTTTTCACTCCAACGGATGGAGTGAATATTCACTTTTCCGAAGAGTGAAAGGTCACTCTGGTCCCACTGGCACGGTTTTCACTCTCTCTGAGAGTGAATATTCACTCCAAGAAATTTAGAGAGTACGCAGATTTGTGAATATTCATGGTTTCCTAGAAAAAAATAAAATAAAAAAACTTGTCCTACATTGTAAGACGTGTGGAATCAATCCGTTTGAAATTATTTAAAACCCGTTTTTACCAGATATGTAACTCTGCGATGTATTCTTCTATATATATTTGTTGCTAATGAACATCGATAGACGGTATGCAAAATGAATACGTATGTTAAGGGCATATTTGCAATGCATAGAAAGCATTCAAATTACGTACAACGTTTTTGTTCTTGTTTTTTTTCTAGTCTCGTATATTTATCTTGCGGTGATGGCGGTGATTTGAGAGTCTTCTTAATATGTATACGTATAGGTGCCTATATTCATAGTGTCAACCGCGAACCACGTGTACAAAAATGAGAAAGTCATGTTCAACTTAGAAAAGAAGGTTCACGACGTTGTTTCAACGCTGACGTTATACTTATCTCTGGTTTATATGCTTGATATATAGCATTGAAAATGCTTTTATTTACGGGGTAATAGTGAGGTATATATATATAGGGGATCGAGTGTTGAAATGCAACAAAAATGCTTACGACACGGAAATGCGTGCAATGCGTTACGGAAGTAACAACAATGAGGATGAAAAAGATTGCAAAAGACAAAAGATGACGAAAGACGGAAAAAGATTATGGATTGTCGATGTGTCAGATTGTGTCCGATCCAAATATATGTCAGACTTGGAATTTTTGAAAACTTCATTTCAAGCAAATTAAAATTAAAATGCGACAGATACAAATATATCAAAACAAAACGCACTAAGAACAAGAAAACGGGGTGACATTTTCGATTAATTAATTAATTATTAACTTCCATCCTTCTTGGAGGAATAGTGGCGATTTCAAGTCCAATGGGAACTGTATAAATTCAGCTGCAAGCGCATAGACTGCGCCAAGGGCCAAATGCCCACCTGTATTTTTATTATTATTGTCTTCTGTCAATGGATTTTATACCTATGGACCACAGCTCGCGAGATAACTTTTTTATAATACTTCCCAGTATCTGGGTGAATCTCTTTTTAACACCGGAAGAGACTAACCGCGTGTATAACTAAAGTTTTTTTTTTTAATTTGTTTAAATTCGTATTTTACAACTTAATTATTCTGAAACTCCACAGCAATTAACGCCATGCATGTATGTATAATGCATGCGGCTTTATTTACCTTCGAAGAGATATTTTCAGTGGGCTAGAGATTTTTATCTGATTATATTAATATCGAAATATAGCAAGAAATTTGATTAAATCCCCTAACTTGGTGCGAGGAATTATCAAGCAAGCTATGGTGGATATGATTCGTATTACATAACTCACTTTCCAGTAACAGCTTTTTTTTATATTCAGTTTGCTTCTTGTACTATAATTTTTATTCTTGATAATTGAACGAGAATAATTGAAATTTTTAATTCAGTAATCGATATACTGTATGTATTCTGCCAAAGGGATTTTTCCCGTATACAATAAATAAATAAACACATATATGTATTCACGTACAGGGTGAAGCCCTAACTATGGGACAGTCTGAATTTGGCTAGAATCGATAAGTGAGCGCTTTCAGAGAGTCGGATTGCGGTTCAGAACTATCCAAAAGCTTGTTTTTATGATTCTGGCCAACTTCGGACCGTTCGATCGTTGGGAATTCACCCTGTACATGGCCACTTGCATGTCTCTACTCTCAGCAATGACGCGTAGTGTCAACTTTTCAGGTGAGACATGACGTAATACCGTGTAGGTACAAGACTAATTTATGTTTATTCCTTCACCTTATAATTGCCGGAGGTGATAAATGATGATGTTCGTGAGAAGCCTCAAGTATCCGAATCAACAATTTTTGCCATTGCAATATAAAAAAAATTGCATTGTACGAATAATACTTCGAGGTTTTATTTGATGATCATTATTTTAAATCAGATATCGCTATTCTCTGTATTAAAATATCGGTATAATCGTTGAGGTATACGTATAATGTATCATTAATGATCGACGGATTTTTTCTATTACTTTCCTGAGCCAATTAAAATTTATTGAGTTTGACGAAGGTGATGCAGCATAATCCATCACGTTTACGTAATTGCAGATCATTATCATTACATATAAGGATTTATAATGACGAAGACGTTGGAACTTTCGGCGATTATTAGACCATGAAATGAATTGGCTCATCAAATATTTGCTATATTGCTCTTGGCATTTGCATGACGATCGTGTGACCCGTTTTATTATAATTGATTATGATCATAAAGGATTTATATGAATATTATATTACTGCACAAAATAAATGAGATATCATCGTGATGATGATCTTTAAAAAAAAGTTAATAAAAGAAAGAACATGCTTTCGAATGCCGTATAGAAAAAGTGAAAGCTTATATGTATGTATACTTTTTCGTGCTTGTATAATTACAGTTATTATTATTTTTATATTATGTTATTGTGTTTACTATTTGTTTCATCTTCATATCGTTACTTATGTGCTTATCGGAGCCGCGCAACTAAATTTGTAACAATAGAATCCTAGATTATACGAGTAGATATTGTTTCTCGGTTTGAAAAGAATTTTTTGGGGACATTCTTCCAGTCACACAATCTCATCAGATTATTTATTCATATGGATTGTACTTTTGCTATTTACGGATATTGAAATTAAAAAAAAATAATAAAAAACAGTTATAAAGGTAAATAAATTATTACGGAAATGAAAGTAAATGAAATATTATGAATGCCTTGTGATATTTGTAGTGATTGTGTTTACTTGTGCACTTTTTGTTATGAAATAAACATGTACCAAATAAATTCCATTTCACTGTCTCATTATTATTGTTATTATGATTATTTTCATATATTCTACATGTGATGTAACTTTGTACCTTGAACCTGTATCTCCTTGTACCTGTGGGTAAGTACTTGGATCGTTTATCATCTTCAATTTATTTCACCGGTCATACCTAATCGCTACTAAACATTGCTAAACTTGTTTCATTTCGGCTACGTCAGTCGGCAATAATTTTGCATGTGTAATTAATGCGAACCTGAAACCCTGGGTATTTCGAGAATCTTTGTAATTACACGGTTACTATGCGCGGGAATTGAAGTGATTATTGAAGTGATTCGATGGAATTTATCAACGGTGCCAGTGATTGAGTTTTGAGTCGTAAGATATTAATTATTGTTGACCTGTGACCGGTATGTTGTTTGCCAATATCACATAGGTCAAAATATTAACGAGCATACGTGGCGTCAGGTATCATGAGATGTCGACGAAAAATGACGAGTCAATGCGGGCGATTATCACTCAGGTATCGTTGATGATGCGATTGCTTCCGCTGGAGATGCGCCATCATCATGCAGGCATTACAGGCTCTTTTCGTGATGCTTACGTATAAACCCAAACCCGTAACAGGATCCGAGCGTAAAACATTTGTAATGTAATTATTGCAGAAGCAAGAGCAAAGATCAAGTGGAGTAACCGCATGAATGGTGGGTATATCCACAGCATTGTAAATGCGAAACGACTTCTATAATAAAAATGAATATTACAGTCTGGATGTATGAGCATGTGAGCTGTGGAGAAAGTAACCGCCAAAGCATATATATTCTTATATGCAACAAGTATGGAAGCAATTAGCAAGCCGTGTCGTTGGTGAACCCAAACACGCAAGCATATTACGTTTTGGTGTTGTACCGATGCAGTTAACAGTTGCACAAGATTGATTGGTTCGGAGTCAATAAATGAGACATTGCTGACTAGACGTGTGTCAGCGTTTTTATATAACCGTTTACTTTAGATCCGGAATATATTTAAATAAGAATGAGAATAAATAAGCGGATTTCGGCTGACTATGAGCCAGTCTTTGAACTTTCCGTTATTCATTTTGTTCCCAGCTATTTTGAATTTCGCAAATGTGACTTCAGATTTGTGTTTAGTTCTTTCAACTTGAGTAGACACCCTTCTAGAATCGGCAAAAATGCACATATTCGCTTGTGTTGATTACCAAAAATTTAAATTTCTGTTCTGAAACAAATGACTAATATTCGTTTGGAAAACCTTAAATTCTCAAGAAATTCCAAAATGACAAGTCGCTGGACAACCTGCATACACACAACCAGACGTCCGACTCAAAATAGTCGGAGGTGCAGATTCTCTAGATCTAAAAAAACATGGAGATCCAGGCGATTACAATAACTTCCTCCGAAAACCAAGAAATAGCAAGTTGAAAAATGATACTTCAAATTAATTTCCTGTTTCGCAATTCTTTGTCCTTTCTCCGCCAACCGGTTGATTTGATCGTGAAACGACGCCTCTTAACCAAATGCGGATGTAATATGTAGGTCATGAGTCCCCGTAAAGGTCGAGGGAATTTGAATTCACCAACTCGAGGTTCAGATATTCACGAGCGGTTCAAGCTGCGAACGGATCCGCAACGAATACCGGTAATAATATAGGGAAAAAAACCATAGATCTCGAACGCAGATCCTATTCGGATGCTCGACGTTACAAAATCTATGACGAAAAATGTGAAAACACGATTCACTTCCGATTTCTACGCCTCAGGGTTTTTGTGACGCAAACCTTCTTCCATGCACGTACTTTTTTTTTCAGATCAGACAACCTCACGATGATCACGAGACACGAGTTACTGGAAAAAACCGTCGATCTTGAATAATGTAGGAGATTTTTGCTGATTGCGAGTACCTGAGTGAGTTAAGTCAATATCAGAAGATTTCCATTAATTTCTGTCTCGTGACGTAGTAGCGAAACAGTGTTAAAAAAAAGAACATAATATTACCGATTGTTGAGTGGTAAGTAAACCTAATGGAATATTCAGGAGTAAACGCGAATAAGTTGGACTTTGCACACGCGTCAGTTGCGATTATAATTATTACTTTTGAACCGCTCAATATTTAGATATACAAATGTATGAACAGTTATTATTTATTTTTCTGTACATTTTTTGTTGTTGAAAAATAACGATGAAAATGTAAATCAATCTGTTTAAAATTACGAATCAAAACCGTGAGAGTCAAGCAAGGTTCCATTCACTCTCCTCATTGCTCCTTATATAATACATGCGTGTTTTTTTGTTGTTTTTTTATCAGTTGATAAAGTTGCGGACAGGTAGAACTTCTTTTTACTGATGCAGCTTATGGTAAGACGTAAGATGTAAATAACCTCGTAGATTATGTCAGCTAACACCGATCATTCCTATAGGTAATTACACGTATATATCTCCTACTCTACGTGATACAGAGCGATTCCAGGACAACAAACACATATTCTACATCATGCTCTGCACAATGTGCGTAAAGTAGCCGTTTTTAGGCGATCCTAAGACACAGTCAACGCCCTATAGAATATATTTTTCGGCACAGGAATAAAAAGTCACTTTTTTACGCCTGTTTTTGGTCCAAAAAGTGGCACTTTGTACCGCTGAGTTCGGGACTGCCTCAAAAAGACATTTTATGGCAGTTTGCGTCTTGAACTTGGCGTTAAAAGTGACCTTTTTTTAATACATGTGCCTGGAAAGAACACCACGTAAGGTTACGGGTAAAAAACCGGTTACACGACGAATTTCAAGAAGAACCGGAAATTTTTGTTCCGAAAAATAAAATGCCTGAAATATTCTGCATCCTTCCGTGTAGAGTGACCCTGATGTATCTTCTCGATTATTATAATGATGATGATTAATCGCCGTCAAGTGTCAATTTATTATTACCATCTTATCGTTAATACGCACTTGACTCTGAATCCGGCAAGCGAAGGGTACCCTTGCCTGTGGACTTTGCGTTATTTTAACAACTTGTAAATATTCAAATAATACACGGCTCATGTATGTGAGCGGCGACTGGCCTCACCTTTATTACGCTCATATATGCATGCATCTTGAACGTCGTCGATCCACGCTTTAATCAATTAGCTCGACTTGAACAAATCTACATTCTAGAACGGACTGTAAATGACGGGTATGTAAATATTTTCAGACGGATGGCGAGAGTATATTCACTATAATATTATCATTCGCTAATTATTGGAAGACGGTTAATTTTTAGTTGTTAAAATATAGCAAAGATTTGCAAAAATATTTGTCCGCATTAAATAAAAAAAAAATATAAAAAACAAACGACGAATACCCGACGTACTTCGATTTTTTTTTTCAAATACGTCTCCAAAACTGATAAGTGGCTTTTATATTCCCTGGGTATTCCCAGTCTCGACATTGTGACGGCAGTACTTGAACACGGCAAGCTTAACTGGACAGAAGCCGCAATAATATTTCCGGCGACATTCGATGTCTCTCGTCTATGATGATGCAGCCTTAAGTGCATTATATGACATCGAACTCAACGGCTGCACTTGGACTTGACACTCGGTCGTTATTCATTGACGTCGAAGCAGCGATAAAAATACGGTGTGAAATATATACATATATATATTAGCATTGAAAATGCTTCCGTTTTCGGGTCAGTAGTGAGGTCTGTGGGATCAAATCTTGAAATGATGCAACGGAAGCGATGCAACGGAAGCGATGCAACGGAAGTAATGCAACGGAAGTGCGTAGTGAAAAGTTGAAGAAATAAATAATAAAAGAACAAAAACAATAGAACGAGGGACAATTAGGTGATGTAGACTTCACTGTGCACATAATGATTCTTAGTGTAATCATAGATGGCAATAGTAATAGCGCAGCATGTTAATTAACCGCTGCGTGAAAAAAAGTTTATAAATAAATAAATGAACAGAAACAATAGAACGAGGGACATTTCGGTAATGTAGATTTCACGGTGCAAATGATGATTCGTAGTGTAATCATAGATGGCAATAATAATGGCGCAGCATGTAAATTCAGAGATTCAGATGAAAAAATGCACGAAAACTAAGATAACGAAGGACATTTTCAATGCATCAGCTGCTTGCGTTACATGCACAATGACATGCAACAAGTCTTTTCAACATACTTTCATGATTCTCTGCGTTTTTTCTTGTTCTTATGATAGGAGTCGTATTTCTATCATAGTTAACCCGTGTAATGTGCTCAAAAGTCAAATTAGTCAAAACTGACTGGAGTTACATGGAAATTCCCTCCTATTTCACGCTTGTTAATCAAAGACACGGGAACCAACGTAATTGTTAATCAAATGTAGATTAAGGTTCGCCTAAACTGCTTGTGGCCTCCGGTTGTACCTAATTAGTGCGATTTTTTTGCAATATCGGAAATATTCGAGTCATGTCGTATAGTAGGTCAATTATGATTTCTGTTTCAAAATTGATTCACACAGTTGCCGAACATTTGTTCAAAAAATTACTTTTCACACGCCGTATATATATATAAATAACCGAACAATTATCCCGCAGCTTTCTCTTGGCATGAGAATCGTCGCTTTGTATAAGCTTGTATATACGTACTTATAGTTAATATAGTCTTGAACGAAAGTCTTAGGTGGAAACCATTTGTGAATAATTAGACTTGGGTGTCAACACATGTACGTGTGTGTACTATGTGTCAACTTACAGTATCACGTCCTATTTCACGTATAATAATCATAGGGTTTTGCGTCATAATCATTTTACCACAGGTCTTCCAATGTATCGAAATTGAGTAATAAATTGTTTCAAATTGTATTTTCCATCATCACGGTCTCAATAATTCCCCCGAAAATCATTTCGAGAACATAAACTAATCTAATAAAGTTGTTATTAGTTCAATTTCGACATTAATTACTGACCAATGTCACTCAATCTTCTTGTCTATGTGCTGTGCGACCAAATTGCCCCAGGCGTTAATTTCTTACGGTCATGGTTCCACCTAATTGTACGCTTTATCGGTATTTTCTCTTCGATCAGAGATTAATTTGTCTGAAATTGTCCCACATATTTTTTATAAAGACAAAGAAACAGGAAGTTGAATATATTATAGCCGCAGGATCGAGCGATTAATTTCCCATAACTCGGACTTTGACGTAGGACTGTTTATCATTTGGTGAATCCAAATGTAGGTTCATGTGATTATGACGTTATGGATTCCATTCATATAAGTTTGGAGAATATTCTACCACCTGCGAAAGACAGTTTCTCATCTTCTTCTTCCCTGAATATAATTTTGTGTCAGAACACATTTTTGAAAAATTCTTCGGAATTTCCTGTCATATCTTTAAATTATTTTGAAACTATAACGTTCATAAAAAATAAACAATTCTATGAAAAGTTATTTCTGTTACTCTACAAAATTTACTTTTCTGAATGCTGAAGTTCCTCCCTATTTTTTTTTTTTATTCCATCAACATCGAGTGAGTACACAGATTTTTGCAACAGAATCGTACCATAAATTAGATAGAAAAAAATGTTAATCAATATTCTATTACCTCTCATTCAAGTTGCTCAGGTATTAATTTTTACCGTCACATGGAATTTCTCGATGCAACTATCGATCGAAAATAAAGATAAGATCAGATTGAAAATGAAAAATATTGACGAAAAATTTCAAGTTCAGCGTTGACACAAGTAAATTATGGGCAACTCAATGACGCAAATATAAAGTGTGTACATCAATTCAATTCTGAGAAGAAAGGTACACGAATAGACAAAGATTGAGTGGTTGAGGTTTTTGTGTACAAAAAAAAAAACGAAAAAAAGTGGGCACGAACGGATATCTACGGCCTTCTTCGAGGTACGTAACATACATGGGTGATCGTGTACATAAACTCAGTTCGTTAATTGAGCACGTGATATTTTTCTCGAATAAGCATATATGATCCTTGCGATTATCTACGAACTTAGAGTTGCAGATCCGTATAAATACGTCACACTACACTGAAAAAAATAGTGTGTGCGATACAGCAATACAGTTTTTGCTGGCAAATTATAGGCGCTATAGTGAAAAACTTTTGCTTTTGCGGAAAAATTTCAGCCATACTCTCAAGGTGTGACGAATAGATAAAGTTTTTTCTATATACATTGTTTTTCAATTTTATGAATTTTTCAAGATATAAGTAATCACTTCGAAGTTCAGATAAATAATGAAAACTGCCCTGAACAACATAATGTGATGTGATATAATGACATCCATTTGTTCCTAAGTTCGTGTGAAGTTTGAATTGCCGCAAGGCATGAAAATTAACTGAATGAATCATAATTCACACAGAATTAGCTGATAATCAACACAGAATTACTTGAATCAACACATAATTGACAGAATCAACGGGAATAATAATCGATCATAAGCTAGGATCAACAGATAAACAAGTAAATTACGCAAAATTAACAAAGTCGAATTAACCAGAAATTGAATGATAATAATGATTGAGAATGAATTCAAATGAATACAATAAACAGGTAATAGAAATGAATAAGAAATTAATTAGAATATTCCGATAGCCACTCGAACAAAAAGAAATCTACCCTACGTGGAATTAAAAAGAAAACTGAAATGACAAAAATTACTGTGAATCGAGTTAATTGATTCTAATTATTTTTTAAACTGAAAAATTATTGTGTCACTCAAATTTTGAGTTATTATACCACCGTCAACATTATCAAGACGGATAATCCTAGGCATCGGGATCTTTGTTCCCGTTAATTTTCTTGTCGAATTTGTCGAAATTCGTATGGAAATTCTACAATTACTTGTACACACTGAAAGTTATTAATTTGTTGATCAAATTAAGTTCTTCTCATTGCACGTAACGGTACATAATTTTCAGTTGACCGTAAATTACTATTTCCATTACGTCAAACAAGAACCGAAGGCTGAGTGATGAATTTTTGGAAAACCATTGACCTTGGGGCGAGGAAGCCGAATTATAGTGCGTAATGATGCGACCTTTAATCTCCTGGCTTTTTGTTCTGCGTCATATTTTTGCTGGAAAAAGACAGGTGATGACAGAAGAACCCTCGACAAAAAAAAAATACTATAGATGCATGTAATCGAGGCAATCAATACCCCTAAAAATGAGAAATAAATTATATGTACTTTGAATTGGCAATTAAAAACTGTCAATTTTCAGTTCATCTTTTTTATATTCCTGGAATGATTATAATCCTCTTCAGAGTTATGCCCAGTTGAAGAACAACACAAAGCGAAAACATTTGTTTCTCATTAATTCCTTACGAGTCTTTCCAGCAGGTATCAGTATGTACGTATAATTATGTTGACTATATCTAACAGAGTGTGTAAAAAACCATTCAAGGTAATATATTCGCAAACAAGGTACGTGTGCATATAATAGGCATATAACAATTTATTTAACTTGTTTTCATCAAGAGACTGACCGTTGTTTTCCAAATAAAATTTTAAGTACTGTGTTTTGGCGGGTCTTGAATTCAAAATCTGCTAATGACAAATGTCTAGTCCGAAGTTCTTGAATGTTAGTGAGCTTAGAGCACGAGAAAATCGAATTCGCTGTATGATCTAATTATTTGCAAGCAATCTTATCTTCATGACCAGTACGAAACTGTTAATAACATCTGAAGTAAGAAATCTCGCGATCCTTCAATTCATCTCTGTTCAATATAAATATCGATGCAACACTAGCCGTTTTCTAACTTTTGAAAACCTCATACCTTATCTTATCTGAAAATCATATCCTTATGCACATGCTTCGATATAATACCAGAATAGGTAAATGGCGCAAGTTTCACTGGCATCATTAGTGTGCTTTCTTGCATTCATACCAATATAGGAAAATAATTCTAAAAACTTGATTATGATCTTTCTGCTTCGTTGAATTAATTGAGTTGATTGTTACTGATTTGAATTCTCCCAAATCTCCGGATTAGTATTGAAGGATGTTTATTTTTCTGCATGTATTGTTGTAATATTCTTGAGGATATTATTGACGCCTGTGAAGAGTCATAGGATTCAAATTCATCGCTCAAGTGTTGATACGACTGTCGATTCGACGAAACAGGTCAATTGAATGATCTTCCAAAGTTTGTAGAGTGAATGATTGAAAAATTCATTTTTGACCAATCTATATTCGATAGGAATAGTAATTGAAACATGAAGACTAAACGTGAACAGATATTTTATTTAAAAATACGTATGTTACATGTGAATTAATGACTAGGATAATTCGAAGCTAAACCTAAGCGAATAATAAATAACGATTCATTTGGGCTCCTCTGCACTTTCCTTTACCCAACCCTCGGAAACGTACGTCAACAAATCGTTCAGTCCTTCGAACTCCGTCCTACTCTGCGGCGGACTATTCTTTGATATCCTAGGTAAAAATGAGCCCATAGTCTGTCTGAACTCCTGGGCGTTTGACGCTCCGGATATCTTCCATATACCGTAGAAGAGAACGCCGCAGCCTGTTACGGCGTAAAGCGTCCCCCGTCCCAAAGCTCGCATTGCCAATGATGCTCCAGTTTCAGACATAGCCTTTGTCCCAGCTATACCCTGGTCGAAATATTTCGGATCCTGCTTCCGCGCAGCAATTACAGTCGTTCCGAAGCCTATAGCAGCCGCTATGCCTGTCACAGCGGTGAGGAAGATCGCCGCTACACAAAAAGTCAGGTTAGAAATTAGCTTGTGATTGTACGACGTGTTTGTTGGTTAATTTAAATCGATAAAATCGTTGAAAAGTTGGGAAAATAATTTTAGCATCGCATATCAGCGCTTCATCAAGTCTTATTCAGCTTTTAGGTAAGACTATAAACTGCAATTTGAGGTTAGGATTTTGTATATATCGTTAAATGGTTAATTATTTGAGGTTCAGAGACTTCTTATTTACCCTGAATTTTTTCCGTCTTCTTTTCCAGGTCGATTGGCTGGCTTGACAACTTGTCTCTACCATTTTTTAACAACGAACTCGAGTCATCGGGGATAAGTTCATCACTAGCAGAAGCCATTTGTATTTTTATAATGGAGTAATGGACATTACCACCACGGAGACTATACTCAGTCTCCGTGATTACCACATTAGACAGTCGCTCGCGCTCTCTGCCGGCAGATATTTATAGTCACTTTTATTGACTCACTTATTCTTAGGGAATTTCTACTCGCATCACAAGTTGGCAACAGTGTCTGATATACAGGGTGAGTTATCTCCGGGTCTGAACGAGGGAGGGGCTTATCACTGCTGATGCTCCGCTCCTTGGCGTATCACAAGAGGCCCTGTCGCGATCAGACGCAAGAGCGAGCGCTGCCACGATGCTCACTGGCTGACGATGACAGTTAGTCAAAGCAGAGCCAATCAGAATTTAGTACCATAAGCCATTGTATTGCGTTCTGGACAAGATTACTTCCGACGCAGATGCGAACGCAAATTCAGAATAGTTGCTAAAATGACGTTGAAGCGTTGCTATTATACCGTTGCGACGTGACTTTTTGTCCAGAACGCAATACAATGGCTTATGGTACTAAATTCTGATTGGCTCTGCTTTGGCTAACTGTCATCGTCAGCCAGTGAGCATCGTGGTAGCGAGTATAGTCTACGTGGCGCTCGCTCTTGCGTCTGCGTTTGCGCTCCCCTCCCTCATAAGCCCCTCCCTCATTTCGACCCGGCGATAACTCACCCTGTATAAAAGTATGTATTATACACTGGATAGAGATCGCGACCCTTCATGAAACTGTGATATCGCCGCCATATTTGTAGTCCGATCAGACCGTGACGTCATTTGTTTATTAAAACATGGGGAAATGTGTGATATGTAAAGCGGCAAACCCTAAAAATTGCCGGAGAACAGTTTTTTTGATGTAGTTAACTGCTTAATTATCTAGTTATGGACTAAAATTCTCTTACAATCGTTCTGAGTTGAACACTATTTGAATCTCCCGCGCGTCAATGTCGTTTTAGACTACAAAAATGGCGGCCACAAGCTCGCTCAACCGGGGCCAACTTAATGGTCGGTAAAGTAGATCGATATTCGCTTTGCATTCATCGAATATTTGAGTTTCCAAACAAGATTGATCGTTATTCGAACTTGACTTTAATTTTCAAGGAAGATGACGAATATTGACGATCTGAGATATAAAAAAAAATCGTGAGCGATACTGTGATGCCATTGGTCCTTTCCCTTAGATCCGATCAATAATATCGTTGTGTATCTGGGTTTCGCCTTGTTGGAAAGCTTCCCGTATATTCCGTCAAGTTGGTAGAAAAAAAGGGAAAAAAGTCCCTAGATATAGAAGCTATTTGAGAAGGGAAGTTTTACTTTTTGTTGTTGTTTTTTTTTTT